>VZRS01013679.1:208650-248316 GCA_013398055.1 Ifrita kowaldi
GGGAGGGAGCAGCCGCGCCGCTGCCCCCGCCCGCCGTGGTGCGGGCAGACCGAGGGAGCCGGGCAGGGCTACGTTCCCCGTACGCGGAGATGAAGCCGGGGAAGAGGAGCGGGAAGCTCTACTCTCGTCATCGTTCCGGTTTTAACACTGACTCCCAGTAGCGCTCCCAGTCCCGGCGTGCGGGAGCCGACCGCAGGGAAGCAGAATTCCAGATTTATCCCCAGCGCCACGGTGGAGCGATCCCATCCTGGGTTCGTTCACAGGCGAGCGCTCCCCGACCACTTGGGCAGCTCCTCCCGAGCGGGGAGAGCCGCAGGCAGCCCCTCACAGCACAGGTGACACCAAGGGCACGGCCAGCCTGGACAGGAATGGTTATAAACTAAAAACTGCAATCCGAAGGGATAAACTAAATGGTCCGAACAACTTAGTTGAGATTAAAGAGGGCCAAAAATCCGCTCTAAACAAAGCGGAGTTTGACCTTAGGAAGCAATAATGGATTTGCTAGAACAGAAGCATAGGAACTTCAAGTGAGATTTCTGGATGTTTTCATCCTGTTTGTGTAGGCTAGGTCTGTATTAAAGCACCTGTCGTTAAACAAAATGTGTTACGGACTTTTCTGTCTTGGAGCTGCTTTTCCTCCCGAAACTTTGTATACACATACAAATTCTACTACTAGAGCAACCTGGGTACGTATTAACAGAGACTTGCACTTCCTGTGTAGTTCTTCATAAACGTCCAATCTGCTCGAAGCTTACTTTGACTGACTATGTAACATTTACTTCACCAATTCACACAAACTAGTTGCAGCAACACGTGCCATTATTTGACCTTAGGCCTCTCAACTTGCCTTACGCTTCTTCTCTACACGAAGTGCTACTGTAATAATTATGTCCCTCCCAGCAACTCTCACAAGTCACATCAAACAGATTTTTGTAGGTGTTACTAATAATTTAATCTTTCCCCGATGAAGATGTTTCCATTTAAATAGACACTATATGCCACATGAAAAAAATCCATTAGATGTAGTCCACATTTAAAGTCTAACAAGCATTTAATCCATCCACATAGTTAGAAGTTAGGGGGTTGGCATTTTTCCTTTAGTGGAATGTAGGATGACATTTTGAGCTAGTTTTAAGGCTTAACTAGATGCAAAAGACTCCTGTACCCACACTTCTGGAACTAGTCTTGTTCTTTGTGGTTTTGGCTAAGTTTTTAAACAGCATGCATGGGACTGTCCTGAATGTCTAAAGGAACTCTAGTTTTAGCTGTACAACTCTGTTCACATAACAGCAAGCAGTCCTAAACATGGCCAAGAGCTTCCTTCCAGTCAACAATGCAAAAGTTCTTTGAATGGACTTTGTGCTGCATTGAGCATAGCTGATAAGGATATCATGAAACTAAAATAGTGTTAAGTATTTGTTAATGTTTAACTGCAGATGATTCCCAGTTTCTATTTAGTATTAGCCTCCCTGATTCAGAAGGCAAATTGATCATGAAACAGTAACTGGATTTTCAAAAAGAAAATAGTTACAATACTTACAACAGGTATCATTGCTCCACAGCAAGAACTGTCTCTCTCCTTGTTTGGACACAACATCTCCGTAACCTTCTAGTGCTTTAGTGCTTCTCTGTGCTTAACATCCTCCTTAACTGATGCATCAGCTCCTATATTTAATTTTTAAAACATATATGCTATTCATACTAGTGAACTAGTTGGAATTCCACATAATTTTTAGTGAAGCTGCATTCTAGCTACCATCTTATGCAACAATCATTAAGTACTGATATTGGATATAAGATTAATTACATTGTAATACACAATGAATGCAAAGCCCTGCTCAGTTCACTCTAGTAATTATTGCAACACTCAAAAAGAAAATTTTGTTTTTCACAGGCTAAGTATGTGAACTATATATATAAGTTTTGGCTTAATTTTTAGCTGCTACTAATCATTCCACTTATTAAACACCATATCTCATAGTTCACTTTATAAGCAAAACTATGGGAAATCAGAAAAAGCAGTTCTCTCTGTTCAGAAGAATGAAATGGAAAAAAATTCTTGTGAATGAAAATTGATCTACAGGTTTTAAGGGAGGAGTTTGTTTGGCTTGTTTGGGTTTTTTAATCAGACCACTGTAACAATACAGTGGTGTCACATTGCAGCTCCATTAAAAGGAGGAAACAAATTGCATACACCTCCTAAAAACTGCAGTTAGTAAAGGAGAAATCACATACAGATCTTCAAGTTTAGTGTTCTTCTGATTGGTTAAAAGAGAGCATGTGGAAAGCATTTAAAAATGAGAATATGCATAGAAAAGAAGTCACTCCAGTAATTTACAAGAACACACTGAAAGATATTTCAAGAGTTCACAAGGAAGTACAGTCATAGTGTTCTTAGTAAATATTTTCCTTAATTCCATCTCTAGTATTCAATAAGGTGTGGCATAGAACAATTGTGCATTGAAATTTTAAGACCTACCAGTATTTGCTGATGGAGGGATCAAATTCTTAGTGTTAGTTCAAAAACAGAGGAACTCATGAGGAATTTCTCCACACAATTTTAGGTATCATTAGCATTAATATTAATCTTTTTCCAGGTAGTTTGTTAATAGTTTATAAAGTCTTGGAGTACTTGTTAATCAACAGGGTTTCTTTTGGTCATGTTCCCTCCCTCAAATGCTTCAGCATTAGGAAAATAATTTCCAACATCACTGGTGTTATTTGTCTACTTATAAAATCTCAGATTCCGGGTCATTTCAAAATAACAATGAAACTTTACAAGAGACACTGTAAATTGTGTATTTACACTATAAACAACTTCTACTACATTTGCAGCTTTGCATCAATAGTTTAATACAGACATCTTAAAAGCACCCTTACAAACAAAAGTATTGCACTGGCATTATAAAAATTCACAGTAAGTTTAACTTCCAGACCTTGGTAAAAAACAGTGCAAGAGCTTTTCATTGTGCAAGAGCTTTTTATCCAAACCTTCCAGGTTATTAAAAATAATAATAATTAAAACAAAACAACAAAACCAACTATATGACAAGCTGCAGTGATTTTTCAGCAAATCAGGTTAAATTCTTTTTTAGTTCTCACATCTTAAAGAGATTTTATGGGATCTTTCTTCGCCATTTCAAAGCATATCCAGTCCAACACTGAAATAGGTGTGTTTGGCAGAGATACGGCTCCACGTGTCCATTTTATGGAGAGTCCACAATGCTTGCAGAGATTATTCCACAACAAGAGAATCCTATTGCTTTGAGTAGGGAATCTCTTTTCATCATTTGCAGCACTTCCCCCACTTTTTGGGGCAGTAACATCAATAGTCGTGTCTTCAACAGATCCTGAAGATAAAACATTAAGAAAAGGTTACCCCAAAATAGTCTTAGAACGAACAGCCATATAACTCTAAACTATTAGTTGAGGTCAATCTTAAAAGTACTCTTCCTCGTGTTTAAGAGCCATTTGGGACCCAAAGGAAAGATCCACCAAGTCACCAGCCCATCTCCAATAGTGGCCAAGTGTGATGTCTCAATAAAGGCATAAGAATATGGCACACAAGTAATAACTCCTCAGGATATCATCTCAACTGCTACTTACTGCCCCAGGTCTTCCTGAGCCAAACATATTATCTTTACATCTCTTCTGCTTTTTCCTTTGGATTTTTGAATCAGTAATTTTTTATCTGTCCCACTGTCAAATAATCCCACACTTCAATTACATAGCATGTGACTGTTTTTTCCTGCTTTGCCTTGGGAGGCATGCACTTCATACCTTTCCCATACTGACTGTATAGACTTCTAGAACATTTTATACTCTGCATCTGTTTTTAGGCTTGAGGATCCTAATCTACTTGCTATTCCTTTAATAGAAGCATTCCATATCCTGAGAATTCTCACCTTTTGCTACTATATAATTTTTAAGATAGGAAATCAGAACAGCATGCAGTGTTCCTTTAATAACTTGAGAAAGCTAATGCTCAAGAAATGAGCCAGTACAGTACAAATGGCCAGTACAGTGAGGGGAGTTGGGTGGTTTTTTTGTTGGTTTTTTCATTTGTTTGTCTTTGAATGTATGTGTGTCTGCGGTGGCGGTGGTGGTTTTTTTCCTCCTTGTCCAGACAATATCTGCCCAAACATGTTTAACCCGTTTGGTTAAGTTCATAAATATCTCCAGATGGGGGGAGGATTTGGTCTATCAGCAAGGAATGATCTGATTCAGACAGTTGTTTACGAGAAACTCTAAGTACTTCAGATGAACGCACTTCAAAAGTGAACTCTGAGTTATCTTTGAAGGTGAAACCATTCGTTATCCTTTGTTTCACCTTGCAAGTAAAATCATAGAGAGTTTATGTTACAATATGTAACATAACTGCTATTCACTCCCTCTGTTTTGGCTCCTTCTGAATTACCATTACCGAAGCTTGTTTACTGTAGCAACAGAAGTTGCTATTTATTTGGGATATCTTGTCCTAAATCACTGTATGTATCTATCTATCCCTATAGGACATATAAATCTAATTACTTAGAATAAGTCTTAGGAATAAGACTTAAAATATTTCAAAATAATTAATAACTTTCACTTCTAGAAGTTCATTACAACAGAATACACTTCCATGTACACATATTGCATGTCCAGAGAGAGCAGATTATTCACAGAGCTCAATACCTGTAATTGCCACGATCTTTAGATGAAAAGGTTATGCACAGTCATTTATAAACGCAAATCTTTTCCTGCAAATACGGACCTGTTAATTTTAGACCCATTCCAGAAAAAAAAGTCTGAAAATAGAATGACTAGTTTTCAACAGCCTGTTTTCTAATTGCAGGTGTAGTTAATAATAAACTAAAGAGCAGTAACAAATCTTTGGGAGTTGTATTGCTGCTTTTCTTTCCTGCCTCCTACAAGTTTTCTATTAAACAATAATTACCTATACTCAATCTCCCTGCTGCTAAAACTTCCTCTCAAGAAAAATTTCATGGCTTTCATGCAAGAAGACGATTTCCACATGAACTTTTCTGTAAATCAACAGTGTCTTCGGAATTTAGTTTCAAGGAGCAGCAGGAAAAGCTGATCTTGTACATAGTGAATCAGAACACTGAGATGTTCAGAATCCTCTAACAGTTAGCACAAAACTGTGTTTAAAGTTTCTTCGATAGAGGATTTTACATAGTGAAGTGAAAGCTGACTTTTTTCCCCACACACATTTTCAAGGCATTAAGCATGCTTTTCTTTCCAAATGAACACACTGGGGATATTTTGAAAAGCTTGATGTTCTTCAACCGTGCTTTGAAATAGGACCTAGATACTTCCTTTTCACATCAGATATTATCACATCTTTTCTAGATGACTGAGGTTCAAGACAAGTAGTTTAACTGATTTATGAATTTATGGGTTTCAACCTCTTACCTACAACTCTGCCCCCAAGTTAAATACAAGTCAGCATTTCACCTTTCTTGTTCTCTAAGGAAGCAACATTTCATCGTGCTAAAGAGGGGACTTCCCCTCCCACGAGCTTATGTGGGGTAGTAATAAATGGCCATTTCTGGCAGCATTTGATTACTGTGAGGACCAGTTCAGAATGCCATGGCTCCTGTGCTGCTCTCTGACAGCAGCTCTCCTCATGCCAGCTCCACCACACTCCCCGGGCTCTACTCCTGCTTTGTTTTTCCGTTCTTAGACGGCTACAGGAAGCGTCTTCCCTGCCTAATCACATTTGTGCAATCTTTACCACTCATTTTTTTTACCGCCTGGGCTAAGATTCCATGCTACTTTTATTTAAAGAAGCGTCAGCTGCGAGCAGGTGGTGTAACATAGCAAGCGTTAAACTGAATCTCGGGCAGGAGAGCCCTCTCAAGCTCTAGCCAAAGTTAAAGCTCACAGCCGGGTTCCCCTCGCCGTCCCGTCCCGGGGCCCGTCGCGGCTCTCACCTGCCGGGGTCGGCGTGGCGGCCTCGGGGGCCCCCGGCGCGCTGCAGCTCCAGGTCCGCGGGGCGGGCGGGGGCGAGCGCGGCGGTGAGGCGGACGCTGAGGCCGTGCACCAGCCNGGCACGCCCGGGCCGCGCCTTTGCCCCCGCCCGCACCTGCGCGCACGGGAAGGCGGGCACACGCCGCCCTCACCGGCCCCGCCGAGCACCCAGACCGCCGCCGTGGGGCTCGAAGGCTGATCTGCAGCGACCGGTGGCATGTGGGAGCTGAGGGCTCCTTGGGAGTGGTGCACGGTGGCCTCTTTTTACACTCCTAAGCCCTCGAGCACAAGAACTGTGTTTAGATGTAGGATCTCCTGTGCCTGCTCTCACAAGAGCCTTGTATCTAACACCTTATTTGACGATGGGTAAGCCACTGTTCCAGTAACTGGAAAGATCAAGCTAACAGGAACTATGACCAGGCCTAATAGCATAGGCACCTTCCACATTTTTGCAGAAGTACAGAGTGCCAAGAATGATGCTGCTGAGGAAGACTACTCCTCCAGTGACAGTGAGTGCTACTGGTTTGCTGGGACAACAGACTCAATTCCTATAATAGCATTTTGGTTCACAAAATAGTTGAAAAGTTACAAAAAGTCAGGGTTGCAAAAGGGTAAAAAAAAGTTGCCACCACAGATCAAGAAGAGTATTTTTATATTCATTAGTTTTTACCACGTTTTATTTAGCACCCACTTTCCTTCTCGGTAGACAATATCTTGATATGAGGATGCCCTAAAAAGGAGATGTGGTAGGGTTGCTTGAATGACAAATTAGGTTGGTTACATCCTATTGCTCGATATTGTCTCTCACCACCTTTTTCCCATTTGGAGGTTTTACCACTAGGACTTTTCAACACAAACCTGCCTTGTATTCTCACTCTGCAGAGGATGGAAAAGTGATCACACAGAGAACAACTGGGCAGTTCTGTAAAATTTCAAATATATCACCTTTCAGTCCAGAACTATGTATTTTTCATGCCTTTACAGGATGAGTTCACTTGGCTGGCACAACTGGAATTCACACAGCCTTTGGCTTTTCTCAGATGGAAGAACAATGGTTCTGTGACCATCATGCAGGAATATTCTCAGCTGTTCTGGTAGCAGAAATAAAGCCCAAAACTGAAGGTAAGATTTTGCCTAATGTAAAGTATATATGGTTAAAGGAAAATTGTCTTGTGCCTTTTTAACTCACCAATACCCCAGGTAAAAACAGCTAAAAATTATGATGTTTGGCTTGGTACCAGGCTGCTAACTTGAATATCTGCAGTAAGACCAATAGCTGCCAACCTGTCTTTCTTATACTGAACAATTTTTTAAATGATAGCAGCTATTTCACTTCTAAAAGCACATGTAGATTGCTGCTCTTGGCATCCATGCTTCTTGCTTCAGAAAGATGGCACTTATTAAAGTATTTCTCAGCCTTTTATCCCTAAGATAGCCCCATCTCTGCCCTTTGACACTTGAAAAATTTGAGTGTTTTCTGGTTTGGGCCAGGAAAAGATAAAAGGTGGTGGGACCATCAAGACAGTGAGTACATTTGTACAAGTTTGTATATTAGAAGGAAACCACTGAATCATTACAGATCTTGGTGGAAAAAAAGCTCTTGGGATCAGATTTCTCAAGAAGGCATTTTACTTCATCAATAAATTTGTTTACTGAAAATACACCACAGAATGATGATATAAAATGTGTTACAACAGACAACATTCACGCTGACTGTGGCACGCGCACTTTTTTGGGTGCCTGCTTCGGTGATTTTGAAGACTTCCTGGCTGACTGTATTGACTTGCCAGCTTTGGGTGTTGCAAAAGACTTTGCTTCAGGCTTTTTTGGAGTCTTTTTCATGTCTTTTTCCTTCTTTGTTTCCTTTGTCTTGCTGACCTGCTTGGCTTTTTTGTCTTTTGATGACATTTGCAAGTCTGCACACTCTTCTATAACCTCAGGTTTTGATTTTGGAGTCTCCACCACTAGAGACTGTCTCTTTCTCTTACCAAGGGGTGTTTTGGTTTTCTTGCCCAAATTGTCACCTTTTTCTGGACTTGGTTCCATTTTCTGTATTTAACACAAACAAAAAAAATAACCATTCCACCCAAGAAACGTAGTTCCTGTTTTTCAGGAAGAAGGATCAGTGAAAACCATTACAAATGACAAAACACTTTGAGTTGAACTGCACCCTAATCTACTTGAAGAGTGCTAACAGAGACTGTTCCCTTAGGAGCAATCAACAATTTAAACCCTTAAAAATCTTTAGTTTTAACTGAAATGCGAGTTTCTCGATATTATTCAGTAATTACCTTCAGGTCAGCTGAACTTGTTGTTTGTATAGGCACCAGTTGTGGAATTTCTTCATCATCATGATCACCTGGTTCTTGCACTATTTCTACTTTTTCTTTCATCCCAGGCTCCTGGGTACCAGCAGCAGCTTTACTTTCTGTTGTCACTGTGACTTGACTTGAATTCAGTTTTTTAGCTGTTTTCTTCACTTTCTTGGGTTTTGCCTTCTAGAATTAATCAGAAGTACATCTCAGACAAATCCCCATACCATCTCTAAATGTGTAATAATTGTTTTAATGTGGTTAAAAATTAGATGGTATAGCAACATTAAAGACTCCTGTTCAATAGACCTGGACTAATCAATCATACAGAAAATATGAAAAAATGCATTGCAAGCAGAAGGTTATTATAAATAACTCACAACTATATTAATGTCAAGATTACAGTCCCTAAGTTAAATATTCATGGTCCAAATTCATTTCAGACAAATGAACATAAGCAGAACTCAGTACAAAGGAATAGCCAACTACTGTATTTTTAACAAGTATGAGCTTCCCCCACAAGTACAAACATATGAGCTTGAGAATTATTCAGATGCCACTGATTAACCAAGAAGTAACAGATGTATGATCTGAATCCACATATGAGTGTACTTTCAGAAGGCAAATAGGGATAAACAATACAAGCAAAGTTCTAAGAATGAACCTCAGCTCCCTTCAGTTTAGGTCTAGAAACACTTTATTTACTTCCAGTTTGCTTTAAAACCTATAAGGGAGTTTTCATAATTTCATTATTATTACTGAGTATTTGAAGCACTAAGGCCGGAATGTCTAACCAGTTTTAGCCATAGAAGCCTGGGATCAATTGCTAATACATTTAAACACAACATTACAATGCAAAGAAGGAAGACAAAGAATTAGCTGCACCAATTTCATTTATGCAAAGTTTGAAGAAATTTCATTTACCTTCACTTTGTTTTTCTTGAGAGATGGCTGTTTGTCAAGCTCATCCAGGTTGGAGATATTTGCAGTAAATATTGGGAGTGCAACTGACTTAAGTGTTTTGAGGTGAAGAATTTTTACATTTTTCCATTTCTGCAAAAACAAAAACAGTATATTATGTAAAAATAAGGCTGAAGTATGAACCTATTTGTCTGTAATGCAGTCAATCAGCAGTACCTTTGGTAACTTGTTATCAATCACTTTTGCTGCTGCAATGATATTCTCAAGTATCTCATCCACTTTCATCCCAGTGTGACCTATACGTGCTGTACTGAAAGAAGAGAAGGATAATCTGTGTATGTGGGCAAATAAACTTATTTCAAGTTGCTTGTTTAGTTTAGGCATACCCAGAAATGCAAAAAGCCCAGTCATCTCCAATTTCTTCATGTTCATAAAGGATGAATGGCTATTGCAGAAATCTTTTGTGATAACAGAATAGATTCACCTGTATTCATCTTTCCATATTTGGATATGCAACTTCTGCCTTACATTACAAACCATTACTACCAATTTAGATCCTTTTAGATACATAATACATGAAAAAAATCTTACTAGAATGGAGTATTTTGGAAATAGAAAAATATTATTAAATTAGATTAAAACTAAGATTGTACATGCTCTTTGACAGTGACAGGTGCCTAGAAATTCCTTAGGTAAAAGGAAAAAGAGACAAAAAACCCCAGCTTTACAGTAAAACTTAAGTAGAACTACTAATTTAATTATACAGGTTAAGATTCAAAACACCCCCTATTTGGAATGGTGACCCTTAACATCTTTTATTCACATATTAAAGGAATAAAAATAACTCACTTGAAATTCCTAGGGTAGAACCACCCTTCAAGTGATGTATTAATCTATTTGTACTTACTAACAGCACCCTTTGTTGTTAACTGGAAGCGTAGTCCCTTGGATATGTTTTTCCAGTTCCTTGGCAAGATTTTTGGCTTTCAGGTTTACAGATAAAGGTGCCCTAAAACAGAAAGGGAGAAGGACAAAAAAAAGGAAACAATTAGAAAACCCAAACCAAAACCAATTTCCCTGTTACTAAGAAGAATTTGACCTTAAAAAAGATAATGCAAAAATAGATTTACAAAGTTTAAACACCTACTTTTTCTTTTCATAGAAGTGTTTTCCTAGATGTGAGGGCAAAAGCCTTCTAATTCGGTCATCAGACAGAAAGAGATCGAATCTGTTCAGGAGGCGCCGCTTCGCTTCGAACATTTTATACTCCTTTTTGAGGGTTTTGTATGAGATGATCTGCAATGCAAGCACCAGTTTAGTCCCTGCTGCTGAAAATGCAACCTGAAATGCTTCTCAGAACTGCACAGATTAAAGCTGCATAACTGACAGTCTATCACAGTGCAGTATTTTAGAATGCTGAAGACAATCAAAAAGGATCCATTTCCTACTGTTTTTAGAATCAAACAATATGGATCTCTTGCACAGAAGCTGCACATTACCAAACAGAACTTCATTACATGAATAACATCTAAAGAAGGCTAAATATAACAATAAGTTGTGTTACAGTTTTGTTGCTGGTGGCATAAACAATCCAATCCAGCTGCAAAGGGTATAAATATTCAAACATTTTGAGTTTTTCCAGTTGGTTACTCAAACTAAATATTGAACATTTATCTAGAAATTGTATCTGATTACTAAAAATCCTGTTTCATACTGAAGAAATTATTCAGAGTAAAATTTGCATTTTAGAAACACCACAGTTTGAGTAGTCATAAAAATCTTACTAGAGAATGTGAATGAGAATTAGAATATTAAACAGCAGAAAATAACAACTCCTTGTACTCTTTTTGGTGGTATAAAAGGAAAGAAATGACAGTACTGTATTATACAACCAAGGACCTCTCTTACCTGGCTAATACTTCTGATCCCATTCTGCATTAAAAGTTTCTTGTACAGATTTTCAGTCTGTTCTGCTGATAAATTTGGTTCATCCTTTGTGAACAGGCAAATGTCAGCTGTTTCTGGTCGAATGCCATGCGGCAGTGGTCTACAATCAGAACAGGAGATGCATAAAGAATGTCTAATAAGAGAAATAAGTTTTCTCCAGAACTAGGACTACAACTGAGAGATCACTACCCTTTAACAACACAGAGAAGTGCCTGTATTTAGACTCTGTTAACTACTAAATATTCTCAGTGGAACCTATGCTTGATAACCATACAAAACTGGAAAAGTGAAACCATGGAATACCACGGCTCCAGTCAGATACAAGGCAGAATCCCCTGTCCTGCCAGCAGCCCTTACCATACGGGTCCCAGAAGGAGGACCCTCCATGCTCCTCCCTTTATGCCATGGCTGCATCCAGTCATTAGACAAAACTTTGTAACACTCGGGCCCTGATAAATGGATGTAAACTTTCTCAGTGTAGCACAGCTACAGTTTAAAAGGAGACTTCTAATTCATATTCAGGTTTGCTTACCACAAGAAAGAAGTCTTACTAATGATTTGGTGGTGGTGGGTCAAGACAAAGAAGTTGATCTATTTTCTCGAGCTTAGGGACTGAGAGGCACACACCCTGTAACTGGCAACCCACAGAATCAGTATTCTCCGTGCAAAAAGCTGGCACAGCCCAGCTTCCAGTTAACACCAAAAGTAGGAGTAAAGCAGCGTTCTGACTCCGCAGTTCTTAGACACGGTATGGGAACTACCAGGACAGGGCTGTGGCAGTCAAATCCCTTACGCTCAAAATCTGCAAAGTGCTCTATCCCAAGCCAAAGGACATGAGCAACCCCTGTAACCACGCGGCCGGGTACCAATATCTTACATTCTGATGACTTTTGCCACCTGCGGGACCTTCCAGACCGTCACCAGCAGATGGATGCTCTCGCACTCGTTGAGGAGCAGCGCGTCTCCCTTGGCCTTACGTCTGGCGAAAGCCACGAGAGCCTCCACCGCCTTCTTCACCTGCAACGGCACCACAGCGGCAGCAGCCGCAGGTCAGGTCAGGTCAGGTCAGGTCAGGTCCGGCCCGGCCCGACCCCGCTCCCGCCCGCCCGGCTCCCCGCAGTACCTGGGCACGGTCCAGGTGCTCCTTCCCGCTCGCCATGGTGCCGCCGCTGCCACGTGCGGTCTCCGCGCCTGCGTGCGCGCCGCTTTCCGGGGCACGACGGAGCTCGTCCGGGGCGGGGCGAGCGCGGAGGGGCGGGGGAGGTCGGAGGGGCGGGTGCGGGAGTTCGTGGCCCTGTCGGTGCTCTCCGCTGTTGCGCTCGGCAGCAGGCGCGGATCGGGGGCGGTGATGCCTCGCGTGTGCGGGATGCGGCGGGCTCGTCCTGTCCTCGCGGGCAGCTTTGCCCCAACAGGGTCACGGACTAACCGGGCTTGGAGCAGAGCGCCGGAGGCCGTCAGTCCATCCTGCTTCTGCACCAGGGCCAGCCAGAGGTCAGGCCCGGTTGCTCAGGGCTGTATCCACCGTGTCCTCACGGTAAAAAAGATTTTGTCGTACTCACCTTGTTTTATTGATGGTACTGTCCCGGTCCAACCCCGGATGCTGCTGGCCCTCTTTGCCTCCAGGGGTGGCTCATGTTTAGCTGGCTGTCCCCCGGCCTCTTTCCAGTGGAGTTCCTTCGCTAGTCATTCCCCAACCTGTGTTGCCGCAAGGGGCTGCTCCTTCCCAAATGCAGGTGTGCGTTTGCATTTGCCTTTGTTGAGTATTGACAGGTTTGTGTTGCCAGATCTTTCCAGCCTGTCCAGGTCCCTTTGTTCATGAGGATAATGACTGGTCCCCTGCAAACTTGATGTGACCATGCTTCAGGTCACCGATGGAGATATTAAATAGAACATGTGCCATGATAAATCTCCATTTGTTACTGGCCTTCAGGTGGAGTACAAGCCATTATTTCTGCCCTCCAAGCCCTGTTATCCAAACAGCCGTTACCCATCTAGTTGGCCACCCACCACACCATCATGTTTAGGAAGAACTGAGCGTTGTCTTCAGATTCCTTCTTTGAAGACTATCCCTGATTTTACTTCCTGTATTACTGTCCTTTTGCACTGGAGTGCTGTCATAAGTTCCCTGCTTAGCCAGGCCAGTCTCCTGATAGATCTACTTGTTGCCCTGAGTATCAGGAGGAGCTGTTTGTATGATTGGAGGAGGTTGTCCTTAAAGACCTGGTGTCAGCTTTCCTGAGCTCCTTTGCCCTTCAGAGCTGTGTCCCATGGGATCCTGTCCACTGGTTCTCTAAATAAACCAGAGTCTGTCTCATGGAATCTGAGGACTGTATTCTGCTGCTCATTTTCCTCATACACTGTCTTGAACATGGCTGTTTCCAGGTCACTACCATTGGGGCAACTGCTGGTTATCACATGTCAAACCATTTCTTCCTCATGTGGGACTGATAAAGGCAGAACTGCTGCATCTCCTGTTCAGTTTAGAAATGCATTGAATGACTACATGGAAGTAGCTTAATTTTGGAATGCTTATTCCATTGAGTTCCATGCTGGATAAATACATTGTTCTGAGACAAAATCTAGCCTGGAATTATTTTGGTCTCATTCTCACAGTGCAGTGTGTGCCCTGGCAGCTTTGGGTTGTCTGCATTCATCACACAGGTAAGCTGCTATCTGGATAACACAGCTATGCATAATCAGGGCTTAAATATGCATGAAATTAGGAGTCTTAGTCATTCACTCTTCTCTAGATCTTTTTCCTGCTCTTTGGCTTTCTATTTATGGTTTTATTCCTTCTCATCAGATGCTGTCCAACGAAATTTGTTTCTCCGTCAACGTGGCCAGTGCAAAGAGAAACTAAAATACCCTAGTTTCTTGACAAGCTGCTTTATGCAGTGGTTTATATTTTCTTTCTGCTGTTAGTGTCCCTGGAGCAATAGTGGAATAGTTGATGGCATCAAGACTTGTCCATACTTAGGAGAGAACTATATGGACATACACTGATTTTAAAGAGTGAAAAAAAAAATCCTGGAAAATGGAAGTTTTCCTTTTCTATTGTGTTATTTGAACAAAACCAAAACCAAACCAAACCAAAAAAGTGTCTGGCTAAGAAAAAGAAAAGCTGTCCTTTGTTGCCATGTTGTATGAAGTACTGATTAGAGAAATTACTGAAGGGGAGCAACACGCAGGGTAGCCAAAGAGGGCAGACTCATTAAATCCTTTTCAGTACTGGTGGAATTTCTGCATGTGATACTAGCTCTGGTGCTGTATGTTCTGATAATTGTATTAGCCTTACTTCTATCTCTGCACATTTTAGGGCAGTTGTATTTTGATGAAACACCAATGTATTAGTGTGACATGTTAAAACAAAATAGAAAAAGTCAGATGACTGGAACATCTCTCTGAAAATGAGCCAGGCTAGTCTTGTAAGATATGACTGAACAGCAAGTTTGAAGACTGACTTTACTGGGTCAGTATAGCATTAATAGGATAAAACTAAAGGGACTATTATTAGTGACTCAAATTCGAATTTTTCACATACCAGTCTCATCCAAGTACTTTTTTCTGAACAATTTTAGGTCTGACATGACTAAATTTTACTAGATGTGGTTTAACTGACTTAGTCTAATAATTTTCTCTTGAAAGATACTTGGCAAAGCTAAAAGAGCTGTCTCGGAAAAATTAAGTTAATCTCTGAATGAGAACTATTTGAGTTTAATACAGCATGCAGTGAATATAAACTATAAAAGAGTGCACTTTTAATTTAGCAATGTAATAAATTTTCAGTTACTCCTACAAGGAAATTAGGTTTGTTACTTTGGTGTTATTGCTGTACACTGTCCTGCTGTAGCTCTCAATTTAACTTTTTGGACTGTAAAAGTATGTGGTTTTCTTTTTTCACATTTGTGTCACTTATTTAAATGCTAAGCTTCAAAATAATTGCAAGATGTTCTAGTTCATTACTTATTTAAGATGTTTCTTTATAAGCCTAATTTTATACTTTCAAACAGCAAAAGGGATGTACAAGTAGCAATTGTTTCTGCTGTAAAGACATCTTTGAGGTTTAAGATTATTCAGGTTTCAGTTCCAGTCTTGTGGTCCTCCAGACTGTTTGATGGCAATGCCAAAATCCCAGGTCTCTGTAAGTGTACTTGCAACAAAAACAGCACAAAGAATATGCAGAGATTAAAACAGGACTGAGAAGTGCCTTACTAAGAGAGCTCAGAAGAGAATCTCCCCTCTAGACCCAGAGTTCAAGCACTGTTAGACTGTGTTCCTTTGCAATCCTAGAGTCAGCCTCCAGCTCTAACCTGACTCAGACACGAGGCTTTGGTGTAAGTAATTCACATATACCAAGAGGACTGTTCAAAAGACAGAGGCCCCGACTCTGAACAAAGTGCAAAGCTTTCTTATTATAATGCTTTGCCTCACATCCCTTCTAGAGGCTTAACAGATGGCAGGAACACTGCCTCAAGTACCTTTTAGTCACCCAACAGTTCATCTATCATGTCCCTTATTACTCTTATTCAGAAGTAATGTGGACTTTTCTGGATGTATGGAACTGACAAGAGATGTAGAAAAATCTACATTGGAAGTTGATACTTTCCAAGAAGGAAGGCCAATGAAAGGGTATGTATTATGAAAAGTTATATATACACAGACAACAGATTTTGGGTTTGTTAGCATAAATTTCCATTTTATATTAGGACTAGAATCCTTTCTAGTATTTCTTTAGAGGAAAAGTAGTATCTTGTCAGGTTTATAGTGCGATAAAATAAACACAAGGAAAGAAACAGGTTCACAATATAAAATCTTCAGTAGTAACTCCAGTTTTGTTGGTATATTTTTCTGTACCAAATCCTCTATAGGGTATACAAAAACAGCAGAATAAGTAAGAGCCTTTAAGTACCAGTTCAGGAAGAGAACAGTCTTGTCTGGAGTACATGTCATCTGCTTTAACAGTGTCATTTCAACAGTCTGCGGTACGAACCGAAAAGCCAGAGGAATACAGAATCAAATACCTGGGACATTGAAACAATCTTTTTTCATAGGTAATATTCAGTAATAAACACTTATAAAAACACATTTCTCATAATTAACATAATTTTTAATATATGGTGCCATAAGTAGTCTAAAATAGAGGTTCTTCACTGAGCAATTTTCACTGGGCTTTTTATGCCACTGAAAAAGATCTGTAGAGGGGCATAAAAGTCACGACCAGCAAATATCCCCATGGATAAACCTCCTTCAAGCAGCTATTTTTCTTACAACACTATTACACCATCATCAATAGCTTGCTGTTCAAGAACACAATTTACTACCAGAGTAAGTGTCTCAGGAAACTGGTGTCATCACCTTTGTGGCTCAGATCCTGATTGTCTGCTCAGATGACCAAGGTAGCTGGAATGGTTTCAATAGACAGTTGATGGCAATGTTATTCCACTGATCGCTGTACCTCCCACTACTGTGCTTTACTTCTTGTAGAAGCAGAAACAAGGAATTATTTTCCTGTTGCCAAATAATTAGTACTGCTGCACATTCAGATTTTTTTTTTCATTTAATTTTTGTTAAATATACCACGGTTTTCAGTTCAAGGACATACAAGATCTTAATTTATAGAATAATAACTTATGTTTTTATAAGTTACATCATGGCTAAACACTTAAGCCAAATCTACACTACTAACTTTGGCTGACAATCAGAGAGAAAGGTGTGATCCTCATCAGTACCACACTGCAAATGCCATTATACTGAAGAAAGAAACCCCAACTCAATCCCTCCTTTCTGCAGAAACACAGAGTTTTGCTGGTATGAGTTAAAGCTACGCCAGGACCCAGGAATCCCCTGCCAGTATCCCATGCAAGCACAGTTACCCTGGCAGTACTCCTAGGGGTGCTGTATCTTCAATCCAACTTTTATTTCCTCTTTTTCTTTTCCTCCCTTCCTTTCAACTGTTGTGGTTACATAGCTCCTTTATTTTTGTTTCATCTTCAAAGCAGCATACCACATTTTCACAAAAGGAAGTATTCAAAATGGTCATTTAAAAAAGTTTATTACATCAGTGAATCAGCAAATAGTATTTATTTCCAACAAAGCCACATTATCTTTTTTTCTTCTTTCATCTAGATTTAGCTGTATTTAATAGTAGCAAAAATGGGACTATAAAATGTAGAATGGAGATGAAATGAAAAAGTTGAGATGTAATCTGAGGACTGTTCAAACACAATGTACTTCCAGCTCTTCTACCCAAAATGCAGCCAATTTGTGTAGATTTTTGCTTTACATTTTCATATATTTGCTATAGAATGCAAATATTTTATACCGAAATGAAAACCTCCTACAGAATAGGAATATCTTTAATTGCATAATGTGGATTCTGTTAATGAATTTGTAATAACACAGCCTCTCCCTTTACAGACAAGGTGACATTAACTGGAATTATGGAAATGGTAATCAAATGCACTAGATGGGATGAATAATGGAAATACTCGTACTTTCTACCTACTGATATTCCAACCCACCAGATGATTATTAAGTTTAATAATAAATACTCAGTCCAGCCTCAAAATAATGAAGATTTAAAATCCCACATTAAGTTTGCTCAACAGTGGAAAACTGATGCTGGAGCATCATGTAGTCTTCAGATGCATTTCAATGCCTTAGAAAAAAAAGTTTTAAAGGACCTAACAATTTAGGAATCTAACTGTAAGTATTCTCCAGTAATGGTCTTTGCCAATTTCAAATCCATGAGCTTACTTCAAGAAAGCAGTCAGATATCTGGAAATCTTGACAGTCCAGAATATGAACAAGACAGTAAGTTTCCTTGGCTTTTAATTTCTTCATTAGTTTAAGATCCAAGGAACTGTGGGTTTTGTTCACTTGGTAGGAAAAAAAAGTTACTTTTTAAACCCTGATTTACCAAAAAAATAAAAGCCCAGAGATTTGCAGACATAATAAAATTTATTTAAATTCCATGCATTACGGTAGCTACAAGTGTAGTCATATGAAACTGAAGGACAATAACTTCTTCTGTCCATACAATGTAGCTGTAAGTGAAATGAATGGGAGTTCCACAGTTACAAAGAAACAAACAAAACAAACAAAAAAAAAATCCCAAAAAAAGGTAAATCTGTTTCAGTTTTGAGTTATCTGTCAATTCAGATGCAGTCACTAGACTGTAAACTTTTGGGGGAGAAGATGGGCTCACCAATTTTACAGCTGAGAATGTTTAGTTTAAGATATTCTGAAGAAGCTCGGAAGATATCTTTTAATAATTACTACTAATACTCTGGGAAATGAAAAAAATCCCTTAGCCTTCATCCTAATTGTTAGAATCAGGACAGCAATTGCAGACAGTCCATTTTCAAAGTGCAGCTAAATAGGGTTTTATTATGCAGCTCCTTCAAGTTGTACTGAGTAAGCCTTACTTTGAACCAGTTTTGCTTTAATTTCTCAAGAAAAACTTCACTGGTCCTCATAAGCTTAGATTGCTTTTTGATATGCAAAAATTTACAGACTGTGCTTGATTCTGACCCTCCCATATTTCGGTATGTGCAAACTCTCAGGGATTTAGTCTTTCTCCCTCTCAGTTCAGACTGATCTTTAAAACAGCAAGGATTATCCAGCCCTCTAAATTAAAGACAGGGTGAACTGAGTAATTTATGTAACTGGCACTTTTTAATTGGCCCAGTTCTCCCACAAAATGTAGCTCTTATAAATACTAATAGGCACTATTGCCACAGATTCTCTTATTTTTGCAAATTTCACTGCTTTACTGGTTGTTAGCATTTTCTGCAGTTAAGAATTTAATAATGCTGAATTTTTATAAAGACACAATATGTAGTTCTAGCCTTCAAAATGGACTGTGTCTAGTAATGATGTTAAGTCAACCTAAATTTGCTGAAGATATTAACAAATGTAAAGCTCATGAAGGTGCCACATTTGCATGAATGTTTTTTAATTTTCAGAATGCATTCAAGAAAGGGAAGGGGCAAACCTAATTATTTTAATACAAACTTGGTTGAGTGCCCAATTGCCTCATTTAAAACTGTGTGTGTGGGGAGGCTGAGGAGTTTAGAAAAGTCCAAGTAACCAAATATCTGGGTTACTGGGAAGTTAAAAAGCTAATGCAACTGCGTTACATCTGGATAAAAAACATTATTCAAAAGCAATTCCAATACCGAAAAAGATTTCAAATTGAATAGTTTATTAACATGGTAGTCATCTTTGTAACATGTGCACACACACTCGCACACTCTGAATGATCTGCCTGGAAAAAAGAGGTCTTATTATATTTGCTGGGGGAAATTAAACATTAAAAATCCTTTAGATTTTCATAATTATAGGCAATTATGTCCACATCACTTACAAAGCTATTGCCGAATCTTTCCAAGGAAGCAGAATTTGGGAGAAAAAAAAATTCTTTTTGGGAAAATTCAACAGTGGCATAGCAGAGCTCTCAATATGAGAAAGCTGACATAATGTGGACCTTTGCTGTGAAATTTGTCTTTGCAAAATATGGGGAGAAGTTTATCAATGGGCAGAAAATAAGACGGCGGTGTGAAGTAGGCTTTTGCTGAGTCGATTTTCCTCACAGTATTGTGCGGGGTCATTGAGAAAAATGCTTAGTCCTTCTCTGGAACCAGTTTCAGAACTTTTCCAATTGCAATGGTCTTACCTAAACCAAGGAGACAAACAGCAGAGTTGTATTAACTGTGAAAGGAATGTAGAAGTCTCCAAGAACATGAAAACTTCCCCAAAATACAGGCTCTCACATATTAGAAATCATAGAGAATAAATTATGTTGTAGCATCAGTGTATTTTAAAAGCACGATAAAATCTTTAAAATAGTAAGCCTGCTATTCTGACAGCAAAGAACACAATGTGGATTGTGGAAAGCCTGCTTGTACACTCATCTAAGAAGGCAAGGCAGAATCACTACCAGATCTGTTTACTGCTTTTCAAGATAATTTATTTTAAATGCATCCCACAAATCTGGGAGTTTTACCAGGGTGTGCATGAGTTAAAGCCCAACATACAACCTCCTGATATTTTCTAATTTTAAATAGTGAAACTATGGTATTCATATTGTAGATGGACATTCCAGGACACATTAAAAAAAGCACTGCTGGTAATTTTTCAAATCCAGTCTTTTGTTTCACAATGCACATTTCTGTACATTATTCAAATAAAACTGGCTCTCTTACTAGCAAGGACTCTGCACAATGACAACAATTTGCTTAGATTTACTTTTCCATTGTTACCCAGAGAGTGATTTCCACCAGATACCAGCATTTTAATACCTCACTGCCATGCATGAGCTCCAATTTCAAGGCAGTTTTTGCAGCAGTCAGTGACTGCTGCTGAAGCAGCCTTACCCTCATCCCTTAAGGTGAAGCGACCCATCTGAGGGAAATCTTTGAATGTCTCAAGGCAGATCGTTCCTGCTGTCCTTAAACGGGCGATGCAGACTTGATCTTGTTTCACAAAACGGGGCCGTGTCTTACTTTTTTCTCCTGTTTTTTTGTCTACCAAGCAGATTAAGGCCTGTATAAGAAAAAAATTAATAGCTGTAAGTGCTAAAATAAGGGTTATTTTTCTTAACAAACAAACAGGATTGGTCTAAGAAAGAACATACTTACAAACAAATATATGAAAAAACTTCCACGATTTATTCAGGCATGACTTACACCACTTTTCAGAAGGCCTGTGCTAAAAGTTACAGCCATTTTTGTTTGTGTTAGGGCACTGACCAAGAATTCCATTCAAGGCTGGAGCTTTGTTGCGTTAGTTGTTTTACAAATGCATGACGTGACACAACTCTTCATCCCAACAACTGGATTTTTTATATTCACATCACAACTTAAAATGACACTTACTGTTATCTCAACTTCTTCAATACAGGTGTGGATGTGCAGCACTGCATTATAACCTGGGCAGATAATGGATTTGTGCTCAATTATCACTATCTGTAAAACAATTAAAATAAGTGCATTTTTCCTAATTTCAATTATAAAAGAACAGAGAATAATCAATGCAGAACTATATTAAAAAGTCAATTGAACAATATACACACAAATTTTTGTCAAAGAGCCAAAATTTAAGTGTCACTAACTTGTTTATAAATATGAAAGGAAAAAACTGAAGAACTGGCCTGATGAGGTCTTGCTTTCACCATTATAAGCATCTAAAACTTCATTGAGAAGCTACATTCAAAACAAACTGTATTTTAAAAACTCAAATTAATGAAGTCATCAGTGTTAAGTATATTAAGTTATTGCCAATTTAGAGATACGGTAGTGAATAAGAAATCTGAACTGAAACTTCAAACTACTGAAGTTTTAGATTTGGTGGAACAAAACATTTCCATTGTTTTTACCCCTCTATACAGCAATTAAATGTAGTTATTCTACCTGGGCATCAAACGTGCGTCCAGAATGACAAAGGTTGTTGAGATCACAGAGAATAAATCCTGGAAGGATCTCTTCCTCTTCAATTCCCTTCAGTCTGATCTTTAGATTTTCACCTGGGGCTACTGAGTCAGTTTCTACATCATCAGAAAGGATTCCAAGAACTTCCACGTTGTGCTTAAAGAAAACAAAAAAGTAGTTTTGCATTGTGAATATTTTAGTCTGGTACAAAATAACTTTAATATAACAGTATTTCAATAAATAATTCCATTACAGTTTCAATTCATTATATTTGGTTCTGTTAGGCTTCAGAACACTTAAAATATTTGAATGATGAGTTACTAATACTTGAATTTTTTAGAAGAAGTTTTTTCTTTTACAAGTTTTTTTTCCTGTTTCCTTTTGGGGGAAAAAAAAAGCGAAAGGGGGAACAACAAAACCTTTGAGCAATATTAACCCAAAACACGTAAAAGGCTTAGTGGGCCAACTGTACAAATATGAAATAAAACCCAGCTCAAGTGTGATGATTCGTAGTCCAGCAACTGAGTTTACTAAGGCAGGACAACCCAAGTTCTGAATGCTAAGGAGCTACACACACCCCCTGTTCCCAGAAACATCACCCATGTTAAAACATGAGAGCTTAGTTGTGTTCAACAGAGCAATGGAACATTTTCTCATTTTAAGTAATGAGTATCTTTAAGAACCAAGCTCTTTTTTTATGGTAGTAAATTTTTTTAACATCTAAGCCTTCCCATACCTTGTTTGGCATCATCACAAGCTGTTGTCCTTTGCAAATAGAGCCCGACTCCAGCTTCCCAAGGACCACAGTGCCCATGTCCTTCACAGAAAGAAATCATTACATAGCAATTGAAAACATTTTCCTAAAGAGTCCGCTCTATTTATGATTTACCTCTAAGTGTGATTACCTAACTCTATGAAGTTACCTAGTACTGCTAGACTTAGCATTTTGGAAATAGTTCTCATGAAAGATTCCAGATTTTAGGAGTTCCATATAATGCCAAAATTATTTAATTCCCCCTCCCGCCTCTATTCTACAGTTGGAAATGTAACATTAGCAAAGAAAAAAAGATACCCTCTAAAAGTACAGTAAACGGTCCATTTACTGCTTTCTGAAAGCAGCCTCTTTATACTTTCTATGTTATTATTTTAATTTGTACCTTATATTTATCCACAATTGGCAGCCTGATTGGTCCATCAACTGAACGGTTGAAGTTTGGCAAATTATCCAGGTATGGAATAAATGGTAATCCACTAAAAGAGCAGAAGGCATTTGTTTCAATTTTGTGAGCATCCTTCCATTTAAAAAAAATTACTCAGAATGGATAAATGCAGTCCAACAAAAGGAATAATTTTCATCGTCATTATTTAGAACAATGACCTCTAAGACAGCTAAATCTATTATAACATCCCATTTGTAACGTCCACTTCACCCCAGCCAACATTTAATGCCCAGGAAATGCATGTTTTTAAGTTACATTACAGGCGTATTTTACACAAATTATTCCTTTGAGAATCACGACAGATGTGTAATATATTTTGGAAACACAAAACCATAAGCTAGATCCAAATGTGATTTCTATTAGTACTTTTTAAAATACACTGAAAAACACTGAAAAACATGACATCCACTGAGAGACATGGCTCGTCCCTAATTATAATATAGCTTCAAGCAAACTGTTCACATCAAACAATTACTCATTCTAGCAATGTCAACTGCAGCATCACTGGCAAATTCAAGTGCTCGTAAGGCACTGAACTCACACAGTCAAAACTCTGCTAATATTTTACTAATAATCTTCTGCAGTTAGCAAATACTTTTCATTGGCACGTTGCATGGCTGTGTTCTTGTTGCTCTGGCTGTACTTCCTCAAGCACTTTGGCACACAACTACAACATGTCACGCTCTGCTACTTCCCAGCTTCACTGAAGCATTTACTTTTATTGAAATATAGCAAATATTCAGGTTGCTCAATTTAAGATACATACATATACCAAGGACAGAATTCTGACTGTTCTTTAAGGTTTGCTCCAGTCAGTCCTGAGCAGGGCATGAAATGAATGTCCTTTTTGGGATTGAAGCCAACTTTCTTCAAAAATGGCACCAGTTTCTCTTTACATTCCTCATATCTATTAAAATGACAAGCAAATCAAGGTAAGTTCCACTTATTCCAGCATAACATAGTACTGTACTTTAAAAAACCCACAGACATTTCGGTTTCATCAGTTAAGTTACTGTGTGAGCAGCAAGCAAACCTAATAAAGCCTGGAGGCCTATTTGCATCTTCTCCCCCATCTTCCAGCACAGCTCAGTATTGCCTATTCTCCTATTCCCCCCTCATTCCTCTGCTCCATAAAGCATTGTCAGTGCTCTCCACACACTTCAATGACAGGGCTGGGTGAGCAGCAGCACATGCTGGAACTGCTTAAAGCAAGAGATCCAGGCCAGCACAGCAGGACAGACCACGCAGACACCTGCTGAGGTCATGCTCCAGGATGGCACTTCAGTGCTGGCTTGGTCTCCTCCAATCTCCTATTCAGTTTCTGAATGTTTCATGCTATTTATTTCTGTCACACTGCCTCCTCTCAGTCAGGGGCGAATTCAATAATGTCAGAAGGTTGTGGCAGGACCAAGACACACCAACTGGGCATGCTTTAGTCTCTTGGTAAAGTAGGCTGACATTCCAAGGTTGCCCTCCACAATTCTGGGCGCAACACACAGCAGGTTCTCTGACAACTCTGGTAAACTCAACTACTGAAAACACAACCACTTCCTTTTTTTAGATTCAGTGTAAAGTTTCCAAGTCAACAATTAAACTATGCTAGAACACATGGATTTGTTAGATAAGTCTGCATGGATCCAAGCAGCTGAAAGTGAATGTTGAAGTGCAGAACCCCAGCTTAGTACAGAGGCACTGTCCTAGGCACTATGCTTCTGGTTTTCCTGCCAGTTTTATAAGCTCTGTCTTTAGTCCGCCAGTCAACCATTTTTCAGCAATAATGGGCTACAAAAGTTACTTTACCTAGGAATTATTTTATTTCAGTATCTGTCAATGAAGATTAATTTTTTTTTAATATTAAACTCACCTTTCATTACTCCAGTTTACAGTTGGATCATCCATTTTATTAATAAGAACTATTAAATGCTTTACACCTGCTGTTTTTGCTAGCATGGCATGTTCTCTTGTTTGTCCACCTTTCTCAAATCCAGTTTCAAACTCTCCTTTTCTTGCAGAAATAACCTAATTAAAGATACGTATTTTAATAAAAGTTCTACAATTCTTTCAACGGAACCATCAATAATTGATAATACTGCCTTATTCAAAAAACTTTGGGTAGTCAGACCTAGTAAAAACTTTCAAAATGCACTGGTATATCCTCAATATTACCCATTAGTTTCTGCACTGACATGTAAAAAAAAAAAAAAAAAAATCACATGACAGCTTTAAGAAGCTGTTAAGTTACTCTAAAACCCATTCATTTCAGTAAACTTTACATTTGAAAATTCTGCCTGCTGTAAGTAACCAAAAGAATAAAGAAACAAACAAACAAACAAAATCAGAAGCTTAATTCAATCGTACATGCAAAATAAAAGTATCTGATTTGTCCTTACCAGCACAGCAAGGTCAGCTTGAGAAGCCCCACCAATCATATTTGGAACAAAGCTCTTGTGTCCAGGAGCATCTAAAATAGTGAAGTGTTTCTTCTCCGTTTCAAAATAGGCACGACCCACTTCTACTGTTTTACCTTTGTCTCGTTCTTCTTGGTTTGTGTCTAAGGCCCATGAAAGGTACCTAAAAAATTCCCAAACCAAATAATCTATTTTTGTAATAATTTTTATTAAATTTATATGCAATTTGTTAGTCATAAGACACCTTTTTTTTTTGCTTAATTATTTGAACCACCTCAGCATTGCTAAACTTAAGTATTTTCAAGACCAACAGTGACTTTAACTGACTGTTTTGTGAATACAGTGAGCTGCAGAGCCCATTGCAGCTCTCCTTCACACACCTAGAAGGATTCAATTCTAAAAATTCTAAAAACAATTTTCATTTTCTAAGTTCTTCAGGTCTGATCTAACCTCAAATAATTCAAGCTTTGCCTCAGTCTCAAAAACAAAACAATTCCTCCTTCTCAGCATAATTAACTAAAAAATTAGTTCTGATTTGCATATATCATTACTGAGAACTGTAATTATTAGTTCTCATTTATTTGCACTTATTACACAGAAGTTGGCTATGAAATAGACACCATCTTTATTCACACTATCTTTGATATTTTTATTATACCAACTCTTGTCCCCTCCTAATTATTTTTCCTACTGGCCACTGACAAGTTAGCTTTCAATTAGATAAACAGAAATTTTTTAAAAAAAGTTACTTAGCTCCTTCAGGTTTTTTGAAAATTGGTGAACATAAAGGAGAAAAAAAATACTAAGGATAAAAAAAGTGGTAATAACTCCAGTGAACTGGTTTAACATAGCAATATTTTTCACCATTAACAGCAGCTTGTAGACAGCCTTAGCTTTTGTTTTGTAGTGACTGGGTGATGTCTGAAAAGATGCTGCTGAGCAGGGATCACTGAGGGAGCATCAGGGATCATTAAACACAAAGATGTCCTGTCCAGCAAAAGAGGTTCCTGAGTCAGAGAAAGCACTAAACATTGGGAATTATGGATATTTAATCAGAGTGTTCTCCTGGCAGCAGCTCTTTGTCCCTGACTGAGGTCTGGGTAACCTGCTAGATGGCTTTTGGTGTGTACCAGGACGGTTGCTCTGAAGTGTTGTGGTCTTCCCCATAGTCTGGGTTTCTGAAAGATTTCAGCCAAGCCAAAGGTCAGGCTTTACTTGGCTAACAAGAGTCAACTGGGAATTTCTGTGTGGTAGCTGGATGGGAACTCTGTTTGGCACATACAATTTTTAGGGAAAGATGCATTTCTGACTGAAATATCAATTCTGCACTACAGCATAGAACTTCCTGAATCACAAAGTGAAACCACTAAAATTTCAAGACTCTCAATATATGAAGTGACCTAGCAAGATCTTTGATAATGACAGATGTACATCATACTTTCTGTTGCACATCATGACACACTTTAAAGAATAAAAATAGCATTCATGGAGGTACTTCCTGCAACTCAGTCTCTAAAAGAGACGGGAGGGGGAAAGGAAAACTGTTTTTCGAGAGTCCATAGTTTCTGAGGAAGTTTCTGATATATTTATTACTACGGTGAGCTCCCCATAGTGGGACAATGGTTGCTTGGTGAAAAGAACTATGTCACCCTTTCTATTCCCCTCTCTTACACATGGTACAGTGAGTTCAGGGCAATGCCCATCCCCTGAGAGTTCCACTGTTGCTCCATCCCTAAGGAAGTCTTTAGCTGCTCCTTTTCCAGAGCCCTTTGAACCCCTATTATCCTCCAGCCAAAAAGAGAAAGCTTTCAAAAGGGAAACCAATTTTGCAGGAGTTGTTTGAAGGAGAAATCAGGCTGCTGCATGTGCTGTATATACACACACTGCCCTCCAAAACCCAACCAACCAAAAGACAACAACAAAACCCAAACCAAACAAGAGTCCCGCAAAAAATCCACCCAGGACAAGATCATCATATTGCCTGGAGGAAGCCAGGGCTACTGGGACAGAGACTACAACCAGTTTCATTGCAGTGAAAGAGCAAAGTGTGCTACTATCTTCAGTAAGTTCATACCATGTTTCTCTGTTTTTTTCTTTAGCTTCTCTTTCATATTTTTCAAGTGTTCTTTTGTCAACCATTCCCGTCAAATACCTAAGAAGAGGGAAAATAAAAGTGCAATTTTACATAAAGCAGAAAGATATTTCCAAATAGTTAAAGACTTACACAATCTCTACAGACTATTATAATTGGGGAATAAAGATACTATTTTTTTTTTAATCTTCACAAAAAGGATGAAGTTTAACCAATGGTATAAAGCAGTTTCAAATTGCATTTTAAAATACTAAGGAAAAACAGCCACCTTCTAAGACAGTGATTAATTTTTAAAATTTGATAATGTTTGCTTTTGCATAGTTGCTTCCATTAAGTGAAAATCCTACAGCAATAAAATTAATCTGCTGGAATTAAGAAATTCCAAAGAATTTCTCAATTGACTGGGATAGTAACATTCTGTTATAAAAGTATTAACATATGCTGATTAAAGCCACAAAGAAGATATTACTCATTTTAATTGATGTTTTTTAATTCACAAGAACAGGAAATCTAAAAATTTAAGAGTTTCCTTACATTATTTGTCCTCCAATAGTTGACTTGCCAGCATCTAAAAAAAATAAATTCAAGTCATCAACAATTTACAATTCTAGAAAAAGCAAACCATTATGAACTAAGTCATCTAATTTATTTCCAAAAGATTTATTTTTTTAATCATAATCTAAGTTTTTAGAAGCATCTTGCACCTTCTCTTGTTCCTATAATAATTTGTTGTCAATTAAATTACACTAAATTTTGAACATGCTGTTTTCATATTCATAAATTCAGCATTATCCATAACAAAAACCCCTCACCAAGCAGTGATCCAGCTAAAGCAAGGGTCAAGAGCGTGGGAAGCTCTTGCAAAATCCCATTCCCTGCTTCCTTTATCCCTTGTCCCTAACTAGTGTGCGCTGCTCTTCAATACTGGGATGTACCTCTGCCCACAGCCCCTTTACTTTGTGTGATTCCATTCTCAATTTACCTAAGGACTAAATTACAATTCTAAGTTGATAAGTAACTACAGAAATGAAAGGACAGAATTTACTGTATAACTTGTGATTCAGTAATTCTTCTCTACTTTTGACACCACCCAAGTTTTTCTGAATCTTGTCGAAACTATTAAATGAGGATATTTTGCTATAAACACTTATTTTAATCATGAATTATAGTAACCTATTGTTTGTAACCCTACAAATTTTAGTATTTAGAATAATGATCTAATCTAATAGCAAGAACCCTTTTTATTTAAAATAAGCAGAAAAGTAGCACCACTTTCTGATTTTGTTCTTTAGAGCATAAACACAGATGTGTCAGTTCACCACTCAACAGGAGCAGGTACTTGAGGCACTGTTGTGTCCAAGAGAACACACTCTACCCTTGGCACTCTACCCCAAAAGACCTTTAAATTTTTCATTTTCCAGAGCAGCTTCATTAGAATGAATGCTTCTGTGAGCCTGAAGACATGGTGAATACGAAGAACAGCATTAATTTCTAACCCTCTGAGTTCTAGATAATACACAACAGATAGATCCAATTACTTCACCTTCACTTACAACTTACCTACGTGTCCAATGAACACTACATTTACGTGCTCTTTTTTAGGAGCACCTGGAGGTGCTACAACAGATTTCGGTTTTGGTATTTCTTCCTCCTCTTCCATCATTTCCTGAGCGCTCTCTTCAGAAGGCCCCGCATCCCCTGTGGGACCACTTCCTAGCTCTGCTTCACTTGGTTCTTCTTTGTGGTCCCATGACTCCTCTGGGGACATTTCTGTCTCTCCATTTTCCACTAAAAATGAACCAGTTAGATATATTCAAATAGATAAAGAAATTAAAAAGAATTACTCTGGGGAAAAGCCCCTGCCCCACAGATGCAATCACAAGGCTTTAACTACCAGGTCTGTTAACATTTTCCTATAGAAAAAGGGACAACTGCTGCTTGTTTCCGAAATTATTAATACCAGGAGCTTTCAAGCTAGCTGTGTGCTGACATAAGAAATCTAGGATTCAGAGGGAGTAAGAAACTTCTCTTTTAACAAGGTAACAATTTTACAAAGAAAAAGCAAATCTGAAGATCCACTCAGACCAGCACAGTGGTCTGAATCCACAGACACACACTACCATATGTTTAGAAAGCAAAGGAGAAGGATTACAGTTTAAGTTCACTCATAAGACATACAAAAACACTGAGAAAGACACAATTCCCATGTTCTGATTGTTCACACTAGTGACCACTTTGAAGTCTTTTGTTAATCACCATTCCGCACGTTAATGGGGCTATTTCATAATACAAAATTATTTTTTAATAAAGCACTGATCATTTTACGGTGTCCAAGTAACCCAAATGCACCTCTTGATGCATACTAGTTTTCAATTACCTCTTTCCTCATCCAAGTATAATGAAACAAAAAATGGTAAGGACTATTTGTAAGTATAAGGCTCTACTACTTTGCTTTCAGTGATTCAGCAAAAGCACTGCACTAGTACATTATAGTACTATCACAGTGAAAAGGAACAACTCTCATCTTACCAACAGATTCTGAAATTTCCATGTTAACAGCAGCATTTGAACCTAGAAGAAAAAAGGGGAAAGAAATGAATCATTAAAGACACATTTTTACTGTGATAGTAATCAAGAACAAAGAAAAATGAGTGACTAAATTAATAAAAGGATAGTTCAGTGTTTTGGCACCTGCCAAAGCTTTTCAATATGCAAGTTCATTTTGAAAATTCTGCTTCATGCTAGTTTTATGATCTTCCATAAGCCACTTTATGAGCCTTTCTCAGCTGACCATAAAACTGTAAATAAATATAGATAATCACACTGCCTTACAAGAATAGTATGAGGATAATGAAGAGTGGAAAGGTTCACGGAGATTTTAAAGAGGAGATTATTTGTAATATTTTTTTAAAAATCATATGTAATGAAGATCACAAAAACAACTACCTTCACAAGAGGCTGTCTGCTCCTCTGGAGAAGGCTCTACAGGTGCACCTGCAGAGAAAAAAACAGTTTATCTTTTAAAATACAGTGATATAACCAATTTCCAAACTTTGCCATAAAGAATCATCTCCCAACTTTATCACAAGAAGTATATAGAAAGTATAACCACTTCCCTCCCCACCAAGCAGTACTAAACACAGCCTCTAAGCACAAATACTGCTAAAGAACACTGCCTGAACGTGGTGAAAAACATATACCTCTTCTAAAAACAGCCCATTTTCCCCCCTGCATGGAAAGATACACTTAAAGCAAGCAATTTTTCTATACATAGTATTTTACCTGCCCATCCTTTTCGAGCATGCGGGTTATTTTTAAGTGTTAGTGCCTAACTGGTGTTTAAAAACATCAAAGCAGTTTCATTGTATCCAAAGACACAATGCCTGTGAGGTGTCAGGCACACAGCTCCTGCTTACAGGCATGTCTACACTGCTCTTGTTCCTCACTTCCACTAAATGTTGAGTAGAAAATAGAAACAAGCTATTAAGAACAAATTCTTAACATCTTCTGTAGTTATCATGGTCAAGAGATGATAAACTCATTAAGATGTCTGGTAAGTTTTCCACTCCTCTTAAACACCATAGCACAGTCCCATTACTTGGAGGGCAATCTCAACAGTCATGTGCATATATCAAAGCCACAAGTATGGGTTTTTGGATCAATCACTCAACCCTCTCAGGCACTAAACCATGCCACTACATTTTATGCTGAGGTACAACTAATTATGAAATCTACTAGGAGTGATACATTCCAATTAACACCTACACCACTCGATGTTTTGGGACATTATTTCACATGATCAAGGGGCCTTCTGTAACTACCCCTAAAACCTTAACCTATTTAGTTTTCTCTTGGTATAAGTTCAACTTCATAATGCTTTGAAACAAGTTCATTATCTTTTTTTTCAACCACATACAAAATTCATACCCTCTGTTCAGCTGTACTCCAGCTCTCCTTCAACAGAATTCTAAACACAGATCTTAGAGCATCACTTGCTCTATACGCATGATGGGACCTAAAGATGAAGCAAAACCCCTCAAAAGAACAAAACCATACAGAGAAGGACCTGATTCTAAGCCTCTTTGCTTTCGCACTGTTTGCGTATTTGCTGTAGACTTCTCTAAAGTGGAGCAGCGCCGGGAGAGCTGGCAGAGGGCCAGAGGACAGGGCTTTGCAGGCAGGGTGAATGTGGGTCACAGCACAACATCCAGTGGCCAGCAGCAAACTGTGGAGGGGGCACAGCAACACCCACCAGGAAACCATTCCCTGCACTCCTGTGTAGGATCAAACATGAGCTACACTCCCAAAAGCAAGCCAACAAGACTTTAAGAGAATGATTTAATATAGTCAGTAAAAGCATGAGAATAGAATACCCTTAGATCCTTTTTAAGAAATGATATATTACTCCCATTTGGCAGCTGGAAAAGACTCAAATCAGCCCATTCATGAGTGTGGTAAGCAGGTGGCACAAAGTCTAGGTATGAACCTCAAGCCTCCATTTTGTAGCACATCAGAAGATTGTTGGCTATTTCACACATACTGTGGTTGGGATGCATAAATATTTTAATTATAAGATCATTTTAACAAGCTTTTGATTTCACTTCAGAAGTTTGTGTATAATGAAAAATGTATCAAAAGGCAGTATTAATGCACTTGCCTTGAAACAGAAGTTCTACAAGTGGCTGGAGAATTAGTTAATTTCTTAGAAATATATTGTCAATCAACAGCATTCATATAAACTCAGTTTTTACTTTCTGGCCTGCAATACAGCAGGTATGCAGTCAGAAAAAATGTTTCCTTACAACTAACAGAGAGGAGGTTAAAAAAGGTCCCTCTGTAAATTTTGTACAAGTCTAGCACACAAGAGTCAGTAAGACAGTTCGTGCATGGATGCTCAAGAGTACTAGTGCCACACAACCAGGGGGGCAACAGATATTCAGCTATAACCAGAGTCATTTATTAAACTCTGGTCACTTTGGTAAACAAGTGGCAGATGTGCTTTGGAAGAGGACTCTGAATTATATCAAACATATACTGTTTCTTCAAAGCAGAAAGAAACATAAACCACTCTCTAAAAAAAATTATTGTTAAGAAACCAAGTAAATAAAGAACCTTAATTTAAAAACTAACATGCACTAAGTGACAAAAATAAACACTCTCCTCAGTAATTGTTTACTTCTCATAAACAATTTCAGGTTATGCCAGGTTATTTCAGACATTGGTACATTTCAGAGGCTCAGATTTTCTGTTTGCTCTGTGTGGAAGTGAACAGATTGCCTGAAATGTGCCTTGAGACCACCACCTGAAAAGAAGGATGCAATCCTACTGCTTCCTTAGGCCACAGGGCTGGCGCATTTTGGTCTGTCACTTCTTCTCATTTGTGAAGATCATTCAGATAGGAATCTTCCACATGAGAGGGATTCAAAATGTACTTTGTAAGAAATCTGGTTTTAAAGTCAGGACATGCTTTAAGTGATGCCAATTTTTTAAGTAATGCCTCAAATGATTGGATTTACACATTATAAGCAACTGTTACACTTTACACAGCATCCTCCATACTCCATCTCTATTTCAAGTCCAAAGTCAAGAACTGCTGTTGCAACCTTATCCATGCTATTACATGGAGCGAGTGGTTTATCTTTAGTCCTGCTCAGCATCAGAGCCTTAGGACATTTTTTGGAATATCTTTGTTGTCAATGCTAAAGGCAAAAATGGATACACATGCTGCACTTGTCTACTAGTGCCATTAGACAATGACATTATGTAATTCAGAGTCTTGTCTGGATAAGGTAATTGTGGGGGTTTTTTAAATGTAAAATTCACAGGAAGAATATGCACACTACCAACACAGAGTCCAAAACTGCACAACTTTTAAAACATGGTGGTTGATCCCTTTAAAATACAGTTCACCTCCTAAAGAAATTCCCAAATAATCCCCTCTGCCTACTTCATTCACACAGCATTCTACTACAGCTGATGAGTTTGTTGAGTATCACACCACGTTTTGTACTTGTATGCATTTTTGTTGTACAATAACTAAAGTTGAAGTTATCATCCAACTTCTGAAAATACTGTTTTAAAAGAGTATAAGCCAGGAACTTTGCAGCATTAACAAACTAGAATGCTTGTAGATAAACAATAGAAAATAGCTTTTAAAATAAATTTATATTAGAATGTAGCAAGTTTTTCATATATAGAACAGGTACAGCTAGCAAAGTAGGAATCAGTATTAGAACTGTGGTTAAAATACAATATTAAAGTCAAACTCAACCTCTAAGCTGTAGTGACAACCTCCATCTTTACACAAACTTCAGTGTTTACCAGATGCACAGAAAAATCTGATAAAGGTCTCCACACAAGCAAGAACTGCTCAGTGGTTAACTGGTAATTCTTCAGCAGCAGTTACCTGAGCCACAATGCAAATGCCTTCACAGAACTGATGTGAGGCATAAATTCGGTGCAGTACACAGCAGCACTCACAGCTCCCAGCCTGCTCTGCTGCTGGAGTGATAAGAACCCAGCCAGGACTGGAACCTGACAACTGGGGTAGACTACAGGGTTAATGAAACTCTGCACCACAGAGCAGAGAGATTAAAAAAAAAAAAGGAAAAAAAGAAAAAAAAGGCAAATTCAGCCTGAAATAAACATCTTATCTGCAAAACTTAGATGGTCTGTACAGTGAATTTGTTATTGCTTCTCTAATACAGGCATCAAGTTCCACAGGAATTCCTGAAAGGCTGAAGAGTGAAGAAACACGTGACACCCACCATAGGATTCCCATCACCTTTTTGGAGGTGTGATTCCAATACCTGAGTTCAGCACATATTTACACAATAATCATGCAGCCTCAGTGGTTTTCATGCATTACATAACAGATGTTTGTCCCCCCCCTCCTTTTTTTAAAATGACAGCATTAAGGGAATTACATCAGAGAAAAGAAATAAAAGTCTGCATCAAACACACACAGCAGGAGAAGCAGAATAAAAAAAAAACCCAAGGGATTCTTAGTTAACAAAAACACACAAAAATTACCTCAAGCACAAATAAGTTCTACAGCTAACAAAGTGTTTTATATTCAATAGTTAAAAATATACAGAAAGAAAAGGTTTTCAGGAGTTCACTGTAAGGCAGTTGTTTCGAAAGTTAAACCCAAAATTATGTTCTTCTCCTCTCTACCCTGCTTCATATCCTATGCCCCAGCTTCACCAGTGGACACACCAGTTTTAAAAATGCACCAATGCAAGAGCAGCTTTAATAGTTTAAGATGACTCTGTAAAATTCACCAAAAAAATTAGCACTTGTTTCATATTCATAGGGTTTTATTACATGTTAGCCTAGTAAAAGACCCACCTTCTTCCTTCCCCACTGAGGACACACCTTAAGTTTATCTTATCTGAACTTGACATGCTTCTTAACAACTAAGTTTAAGAAAGCTTATAGGGATTTTCAGGGACTGTATTGAAACCCCCTTTTACTTAAGGCCAAGTACTTGTGCTCAGTTGATAACTTGGTTTTTAAGACAGATAATCAAGAAATCAAGCTCAGTATTTCAACAGTTCAGGATTCCACTCTGACAAAGATCTCTCATAACCCAGTAATTTTAGTATAACCCCTATTTTAGTATTGCATCACCTGTCCTAAACTAACTTTTGTACTGAAATTCAATCACTGTCATTTTCCTATAGACCTCTTCAAAACATCGTCATTAATTTAATGGATTAAATTATGACTGCTTTATTCCTTCATAATAAAAAACCAAAATAAAACCTTCTTTCTATCTGAGCTTCATACAATCAGCTGCTTCTTTTGCTTGCATGTCTCTCTTTACAAAACAGGAGAAAAATCCCAAAATTCCTTAAGTGGAACTGCAAAACCAGATTATAAATAGAATCCAAGAATTATCCCAATTTATTTTTGTGTTCATTTTGATAGAGCAATCAAGTTTTAAGATAACATCATGTCTTCAAACATATTCAAGCAGTAGCCCAAAGCAGAGTGCCAAACACATGGTCAGCAGACTGCCTGTAGCCTCCAGGACAGTTCATGCAGTCCACAGCCAACTCCCAGTGGTCTGTGTGTCTTTTACTGGAGTCATGCAAGGCCACAAGGGTGATGAATTATTCTAACAGGAGCAACACAATCCTGGCCACCTTCCTGGGGACATTTTAGATGTTACACAAAGGACATCTGTGTAACACATTGGCACCTTGAGTGCATCACACGAGTATTTTATATCTGATTACCTGTCAGTGCCAAGACATCCAGCCTTTCTCTGCACTGACTGTTTTAAAAGTGGTTGTGCAGCTCATCTGTCTAGAGAAGCTAATACAGAAGACTGGTCTAAATAGTCAAGTGACAACTCAAATCAAGATTTTCAGATAAGAAGAATTTATCCCATACGCTAACACTCCCAATACAACCCTGATTTGCTGCCATGTGAGCAGTTCAAGTTTGCAGTTCTGAAGGATTAACAGTAGCACTACCAACTCTTGTGAGGAAATCATCACCACATGGCTGTTCCAAGGTTGACACTGACAAACCATGTAAGCCTTTAACACAACAGCTTCTTGAATAGTGGGCTACTAGTTTTAGACAAGCCTTTCTCAGCAAGTTCACATGCAAAGTAAAGTCTCTTGAGGACTGAGATGTTGAAGAGTCTTACAGTGTAAAATGAAGTAACAGGCTTTGGGGAACCCAGTGGTACAGATAACTCATCATCCTGCTCCAGAAACTACAGGTCTCAGAACTGAAGTAAAGACACTGAAACTCCGCCTCTTGTGTCTGACTGACATATGGACATCCCAGCTGCTACAAGGTCAGAAAAAATGAGGGCAGGGAAAAGCAGGAAGAAAAATGCTCTATCCATTTATTTACAGTGCTTGAGGGCTGAAGATGTCCAGCTGCTTGAATGCAACTGTTTCAGAAGTGACTACTGCAGGCAAGTGAAGATATTTAGGGAGTGAAGCAAACAGGGGCACTGAATCTTAAACCAGATGTTTGCTTGGCTCAGGACTGTAGGTGCAAGTTGTTTAAACTGTAGTCATTAACAAAGACATTTAGAAATTTACTTGAAGTGGCCAAGAGAACTACTAAATGAAACAGTAGCCCTAATACCACCAAAAGGATAAATGCTCTTTCCTTACACCAACTGCTATGTGTCACACTTTTTATTCTTGTTACTTTTGTACTAATGATGCTTTTTCTCTTGCTACTACCACTGCATACTTCAAATCAGTGAACAATTCAGGTTGGAAGGGATCCCAGGAGTTAGCTAGTTTAGTCTCCTGCCCCAAGCAGTTGACAGTGAATACTTAAAAATTATTTCTGAAAAGCAAAACTAGCATAAAATATAGTAAAGACCATACAAAGAAGCTATGATCAATTTTACCAAGAATCCCATGAGTATTCAAGAACTATGACAAAAATTGAACCACAAAAATTCAGATTGACACTGCATTTTCAGAAATGTTTCGATTTTTTCATACCCAATTAAAAAAAATAATAGAAATCTTGTTAATCAGGGGTTGGTGTTAACTATTCCCTCTGAACCATGCCTTGATACAGAAACAAAGAAAAAGCCACACAAATGTAATTATCTCTTACATACAACTACAAAATTAATAAAACACAGTACAAAAAGTAGTCACAGATACTAAAGAAGAGTGAAGTTACAAGGCACAGTTATGACTATGAATGTTTAGCGGCCCTAACACAATCTACTATCATTTCATTAAGTATCACACCTGGCCTCAATTTAGTTGAGTTTGCTAGTCCAGCAACTGCCAGAAAGTCTCCCTAGAAGTACAACCTGTCTGTGACACCCTCTCAGTTCACCTGTCAGACAGAAAACCAAAAAATCTTCATTTCACATTTCCAATAGAATCCAACAAAGAGAGATTTTATACAAACAAGTTTGACTTGGACACAATTTGATAAAAGCTAGTCCCCACAGCTACAACATTTGTAACATACCAGTTTTCGTATATTCCCTAGGTTCAAAAATGTAAATAATATGCTTTTCCCATATAATCAAATGATAATTTAATTCCAAATTAATTCTGAAACTATCTGCAAAAATTATATTGGTGGCAAACATCAGTCAGCTTTCTTCCTACTATACAATTTCCAATCAAAAGAAAGCATGTGTAAACCAGAAGTTTTAAAGTAAACTATTAGGAATGCAGGTCTCAGGAGTTTCCCAGTTTTAGAAAGTTAACATCTTATTCCATAAATGGCTTCTGAGAGTGCTCCTTCTGTGCTCTAAACATAAGTGACAGGAATTTTATTCAAATTACTAGAAACATTAAGTTAGTGTGCATAAAAGGAAACACTACTGCACACTATATCCACACAACTGAATCAGTCCTGTGGAATTTTTTATATGCCATGCTGCTACTACACATTTATGCTGAACTATAATGTCCTCTGAATTACTAAGGAATTATGACTTGAACAAAACCTCACCAAGAGAAAGTTCCAAGGAGAAAAGCATTACTAGAACTTAACTTTAGAAGTGAAACTTCTTTAGTGACACCCAAGCTTTTAGAATTCTCAAGGTTTAGATTAATCAAGGTTAATTTAGGTTCTTCCCACTACAAACCATGTAATGAAGAATGAATGTCACAGAGCACCTAATTCCCTATGGGAACAAATGCAAACTGGGTTGCTGAAAAGTAACCTATTCAGCACCAGTGTCTAATCACATGTTGTTCTGACTTATTTCCAGAGCAAGCTCCACCTAGGTCTTCCAGCCAGGAAAGTAGTTGTCACCTTATACAAACATCTGCAAAGAGAAGACTGTCAATTACCTTCTGCAACCAAGTACATCAGACCTGGAAGAGTACCTAACAAGTACAGTATTCCAACTAGAAAAGAAATTTATTTTTTTTTAACTGCAGATTTTTGTCTGCCTAATGTTAGGGATATTGAAGCTACTTAGAGAAACTCAAAATCCTAAACCTTAAAGAAGATACAGCAATCACGGTGAATTCAAACCAGGTAGATTATAGCACTATGTAGGAAATGTACTCAGCAACTAAGACACAAAGCAAAGCTATCCTGATCACTCCAGGTGACCAGACAGCTTTCAGTAAAGACCTAATTTCTGGAAAGAAAAAGCTCATCACAGGCCTCAGAAGTAGTGAAAGAGTGGAGAAAAGGAGAGTGAAGAAATAAATATAATGAGTAGGGGAGGAGATGTCGTTTAAATTCCTGCCAAAAAAATTAACTGCAGGAAGCCTTAGATGAAACCTTACAATAGCAGCCAGAAAAAAAAAATCAAAATTATTCTAATAATATTCAAAACACCAAGAAAGCTTTCAGTCATAGTATTGATTACATAGTTAAAAAACCCCAAACCTTCTATTCAGATTGCAGTATCTGAAAAATACAGGAGTGGATTTTGAAGATTAGTCACAGGTGCACTACGTGTTCATCATAGGCCCAAGCTACCCAGTCCACCTCTACACCTGTGAACTTTAACATATACCTTTATTCTAAATGCAATTCAAGAGTCTGCCCATGGCTTCTCCGAAGTTTATTTTAATGCACTTAGACACTGTTTGCCTGCACAGTACCTGAGCTACAATTTCTACTAAAAATCAGGAGCACTGAACAGCTGTAAAGAACATATAGTCTAACGTAAGGAACAGGTTAATATTTTGTTACAAAAATATTAAAGCTTCATATATAAAAGTTAGAGATTTTAGTTGTTAACAACTATTAACTTCAGATACTAGGGAGAGCAAGTAATATATTAAGGCAAAGCACAACAAATAATAAGCCAAAACCAACAGGAAATCATGCCAAATATAATGTAACAACTAGTGTCTTTAGCGAAATTAAATTACTAGATAGATACCTGAAACACTAGATTGTTTCATATTATACCAATAGGGATACAGAAAATTATCGGAAAAACTAGGAAGATTTCAAATTCCTTAGCTGCAGGAGTGACATTAAAACACTACCACAAAGTTAACCAGCATGTCTGATGTTTGGAAGAACCTTCAGTTTGGAGCTGGAAACGAAAAAGTAGGTCTCCTTTAATTTCCCATATGCAAAGTAAATCTAGTATAAACATTGGTTGCGTACGCAAAGATCCTTTGAAATTAAAAGCAGGGTAAATTTCAAGTTATTCCATCAGCTGAGGCCAGCTGGACAAAATTCCCTTCCCTACTAATCCTTTATCGGCATTATGTTAGGAAAAAAAAAATTACTTGATATAATCTTCAAAAAGACGTTTAAGATACATCTGAGCCACTGGTGGCTGAAGCAGTGCTTTTCTCCCCAGCAACACTAAATTTATTACCTCCAAAATCTTCGACAAGTTTCATAGTGTTAGTTGTTACATATTATATATAT
>VZRS01013679.1:248589-442502 GCA_013398055.1 Ifrita kowaldi
GCTGCTGCTCCCACTGCCGCTCCCGTTCGCCTCCATTTTGTGGCGGCCCCACAAGGCTCCGCGGCCCCGAAGCGTCTCCCGGGTGAGGGGGGAGCCGGCGGCAGCACCGACTCAGCACTCGCTCCGCCGATTCCGCGTGTGCTCCGCCGCTCAGACGCGAGCGCAGTTGGCCTCCCCAGCCGCCGTACCCCCTCCCGGCAGTCTCTCCTACCGCCATTGTAGTAGTTTTTATCTCCCCCAGCCCTCGTCCTGCCGCACGGCGAAGGTGCGGCGCAAGAACTACAATACCCGTCACACCTCGCGCGCGCACCCGCGGCCCTCCTACCGAGGACAGACGGGAAATGGAGTTGCCTGCGTTCCTTGCGCGCTCAGGAACTGCAACTCCCGGCGGCCTCCCCGCGCCGTGCGTCCCTGCCGGCCCCGCCCCCCTTTCCGGAGGGCTGCGGGACGCGGAGTTGGCGCGAACGCCTGAGGCGGGACGGGAACTGCCCGGGTCAGCTCCCATCGGTGCGAAACCGCACCGAGCCCGGCCTGGAGAGCGGAGCTGCAGAGGGACAGGGCAGTGGCGGCAGCCGCGCTGGCTCAGCAGAGCTCCCGGTGAAGCTGTGGGAGCACACGCCCTCCCACGGGATGCGAGAGGGAACGCTGCCGTACCTGTTCAGCCAAAAGTGGACAGGATGCATGGAAAATTCCAATTTTGGTAATTCTACAGGACACTTTGACTCGGTTGTTATAATTTAAAAAACCTCATCCAGTTAAGCCAGAGTCGGTAGGACTTTCCAGATACTGAGGCCCTCTACTTGTATGACTCTTAGAAGTTTTTAAAACAAAACCTCAACAAACAAACCCATAAAAACATTGCTCGAAATTACATATCTTTGGATGAAACAGCAAGGAACAGAGGGGAAACAAGTAGATTTTGGTTACTGGGCTTGCACGGGGCTGTGGCAGCATTTTGTCTTGTAAGGTACAGCGTGTTTGTAACTACACAAAGCAAATACTTGGGAGAAGGGAGTTTCTTGGAGTGCTGACATGCAGGGACCGAGTCATCTACAGCATTATTCATATTAGAACACTGGAGGACAGCTTACAGAGTTGTTTTGAAAGCAGGTGGGCTTAGAACTAGAGATGAAAGATCTCCGTTTGGTACAGAATCCAGTGCAGTTTTGGCTGGAGAACAAAAACTCTCCTGAAGGGGCATTTGTGTAATGTAGTCCTGACACAAGAACCAGAGGGTTTCTGGCTGCACACCAGCAGCAACATGTGGGCCCTTGACAAGCGTAAACTTCTACATGTGTTAATGGAAATAGGGGCTTCCAACTGATCATATCCAGGGAAAGCACTAGTGTGCAGGGTAGCACTAATAAAAGAAAAAAAATCCCCACTAACTTTGGAAGAAAAAGTATCACTTACAATGAAAGACTAAAAACCTCTGCTAAGTGGAAACCTTGCCTTCAAACATCGCCAAGAGCCTACCTTCACTACAGGCTAAAGAATGAGTTTTAAAGAACTTGTGAAAGCTACTCTCTGGTTATTCCCTGCCACAGAGTTACTTTCCAGTTTTCAGACACCGTCAGTCTCTATTTTTCAAACTGAGTATAATTAAGGAAGAATCTCACCTGTGCTACTGTTGTAATATTTGGAATTCTGTCAAACTACAAGTAAGTCCCAGCTGTGCGTGGCGATCATGTTTCTGTTTAACAAAAAGAAAAGTAGTATGCAGTGCATTGTTTGGGTTTGTTTTAGTTCTGACCTTTGCTTGTTAGGTGACATTTATTAACCAGGAGGTGTCTGATACATTTCATATAGTATGGAAACAAGGTAACACCATTTCAAACAATGAAGCTCATGGGTTACTAGTGTTGAATAATAGCTAAAACTCCAGTGGAAAGCAAGCTGCATGCATTCTGCTGACAGAGTGACTTGTTACTGAATGCTTTTTACTGTCACTATGAGCATTTAGCAGCTCAGGTTTATAGTGACTGCAACTCTGTACTGCAAGCTTGTGTTTTGTTTGAGCCCTGACACAGGTCAGGAAAGCCTTAACTGGAGGCAGGTGCTGCATTTTCAGAGCAATTAAGACTTACCTTAAGATGACCAGCACACAAAACACAGAGACAGCAATTCTTGCACACATTTTGGCATTCCTTAAAAAAACTTTTTGAAGGTTTTTGAAATGGAGGTTCTTTCTGATGGCTCCTGAAGCACTGAGTTGTCATAATTTTTTGTGTGTGGGGGGGGAGTAAGGCCAAATATGCATTTTATCAGAGGTGCAGAAGTGCACATTACCACTGATTTCTGGGGAAAAGAATTAGTTGTATTTCACAACCTTTCTTCCTTCCTTGACAGGTGCTTATTCTCTAGGTACTTGCTAGGATATAAACAACTAGTCCACAGAATTTCAGAAGATGCCAGATGTCCTTCAGAGCGTACAAACCTGTTTTGCAGGCTGTCACACATAGGAATTGTGTAAACTCAAACACTAAATTTTTAACATGGCTAGCAGTTTGTTTTTCCACTTAGGAACAGCTGGTACTCAAAACAAAACCTAAGTGGAACTATGATAATTTTACTGGCGAAATATCTACTGGAGTGTAAATTGTCCTGTTTGCTTGAGGTTTTAAAGTATTATAAATGCTTTTCTTCTTTAAATCTCTTCTGCATCAAAATATTTAGAATTAATATACTAGCTCTTCATTTAATAAATAATAAAATGCTTTTCTTGTTGAGAACCACCCATATAAATCCATCCTTACATCATGACTGACTTAAGTGATCAAAACTGCCTAGAAAATAGGAGTCTGGCCCAGCTTAGGGTTAATATGTGAGGACTGGGGTGCAGAGAAATTGTCTCTCCCACAGTTGCAGTTTTACCATCCTTGTGCTGCCTCTGAGCTGTGTTAGACCCTGTGCTGAGTCTGTCCAACTCATTAAATTTAGTGACAGGACAATCAACTTTCGTTTTCCTCCCGGGCTACTTAGATGAATCAAATAAGAGGCATTTGACAAATGCCAGGTCTGGTGTAAAGTAAGAATGGGGAACAGGACTTATTTTTTGGTGAGAGCAAGTTATGCATACCATAAACTATCCCAAGGCAGCTTCACCACTAATTTGCAGCCTGTGGTGAGTCAGTCCTGTAGCCATGAAATGGAAGGCCCCATGAATATGATATTAGGAATAGTGGTCTGTACTTTGGTAGTAACTTCCACCCAAGCTCCCACAAGCACTTTACAGCCTGGCAGGTAGACCTATGAAATACCAAGGTTTCAGCCACGTGAACTGAAGCAGAAGAGAAAGATGTATTTCAGTGAAGGCTCCAAACAGTTTAACAGCTTCAAGCAGTTACTTGCTCACCACCAACAGGTAAGTTTATTATATTCCATAAACTAGCAACAGCCTTAAAATGGAAAGAGAGTTGTTTTAGGGTGCTGGGTAATGATTGAATTGACTCAGTTTACCTTGACATCAGGTAACTTCCTGAGCTACTGCAACATGGGAAAGAAACATTTTGGCTGAGACTGGGAGGAGCAGGAAAGGAATACAAGTTCCCTTTCTGGTGTGGCAGCAAGCTGGGATTTGAGTGACGCACTGTGAGCCATGCCCTGAAATTTAAAGGTATTCAAATATGTACAGTAGTTATGCACCTAAATGAGTAGCCTGATATTTAGAATTGCTTTGAAGTCAGAAAGAGCCTTTAAAAACCAAGCCAAAGGAACAAGTTATTTGCTTAGGAGAAAGAAAATACAAGAGGTAAATTATTAGAAGTTTGACTAGGTGCCAGAAATTTATAAATAAATATTCTTAAACTCTGGCAAATTCTATTTCCAGGTAGTCTGTGGAGATGTAGCTGAGAACTAGACAATAGAAAACACAACTATGTTTCAGCATGATGGCTTCATTAAGAACCAAGTCTATCCTAAACTTTACTGGTGCTCCTGGAAGTGTAAGTGGATAAAGAGGCTTTTATATTTACACAAGACCATGTCTAATCCAAGCTAAGATATATTGCCCTGGAAACATCTTTTTACTGATTTGTTGTTCCAACACTGCTATTTAACAAATGCTCTTTCTGGTCTGTTCTCTCCCTGTGCCGGACACTGGCAGAACTGCAGTCCATGAATTCTCTCACACAAATGTATTTAAAGCTATTTCACTGGAAGAGTTTCAAATAAAAGTCTTCTTTGGTTTTCCAAATGTAGCACCAGAGCATAAGCTCTATTTCCCAGTCCAATTGTAGAATTACTCCAAGTCTGCAAAGGAATTTAGAACTTGCCTCACACACATTTCATTGTGGGTTGGCAATGAGTACTCTGGAGCTGGATTCTTCTTTTTGAGGGCTCCGATCTAGAGTTAAAGCCTTTTTTAATCGCTCCTTTTGGAGCAATTAAACACATACTGCAGGCTTCAAAAAGGGCATAAAATTAATTGGTTTTGCTTTAGATAGCAAAAGAAATACGTGGATTGCTATACCAAAATGCCAGTTTATAATTCTCTGTGTCCATCTTCTCAGCTCTCAAATACTTCACATGCTTGGCTCATCATTTTTGAAAATAGTCATGTGTGTCTCTCACTTCTGTGTGTATACACAACCTTTATTCCCCTTGATTGTGTATCTCTAAAAATAAAGACTGAAAGGTCTTTTTTGTAAGTGCCATCCCTGTTTTCAGGTGACTCTAACTGGAGGCTCAGAGTTCTCAGCTGTGTGATCTGTTGTGTAGTTACCCTGGATTTTTCAGATCTCAGAGATCTGTAAGTTGGGTTCTCATTGGATCTTTGTTCACGGTGCCTCTCTTTGAATGCACAGGCAGTGCAGCTCCTCCTTAGACAGAATTTATTCTGTGGTTTTGATACCATGAGACTCCAGACTGAAAAATAGGAGGGGAAGAGTAGTTTAGGTAAGTTGTTTTCCTGTCAAAACTGTTATCTGTGTGGGTTTCTTGCCATCAAAGCTCAAATTAAACAAAGGTGGGGATTTAGGTGTGCAGATTGTGAAGAACCTATGCATAGTTTATAAACCTTATGACAGCTAAAAATGTTGTAAATAGCAGAGGGATTGCTTAATGTGGAAGGAATGTGCTGAGCAAAGAACGCGCCTCCAAGGAAGGGAAGAATGAGATCACTCTAATGATGCAAACAGTGACTGAGTTAGGACTAGGAAGGTTAGAGACAGGAGGGAATCTAGTTTGAAGAAAGGCAGACTGTGTGGTTTCAGAGATCTGAAAGCCAGGTGGATTGGTGGGAGGAGGCATCACGTCAATCAAAATACTGAAGCAGTTGAAAATAAATCATGTTAAGTACAATCTAGCCCTCTGTTTATCTGTTCTTATGCTTTCTTCTAGATTAGCAATATTTTGGTTAGAAAATTAACCTTTTGCTTCCTTAGAAGCAACATGGCCAGCAGGACCAGGGCAGTAACTACCGCTGCTGAGGCCACACGTCGAGTTCTGTGTCCAGTTCTGGGCCCCTCATGACCAGAAGGACACTGAGGTGCTGGATCATGTCCAGAGAAAGGAGCTGGGGAAGGGGCTGGAGCACAAGTCTGATGAGGAGTGGCTGAGTATTAACACACAGTTTATTCACACCTTTTCTTATTGCAGTGACTCCCTGACATGGAGAAGCTCTGAGCTGACATGTCCACTGCTGAACACCATAATGACTCTAGGCCAGATCTCCTGCCATGTAACTATGGTAAGAGTTTTATAACACTTAAGTTTTATATGGAAAGTTTTACATGCTGACTGTCTGTCTCAAGGGAGGGGAGAATAGAAAACTGGTTCCGTGTGGGATTTTCATGTTCTTTCTTTTCACCTTCTTAATTCTCTGGAATTCCAGTTGAGGGAGCATGTTGTCCATTAGAGATCCCTTAAGATTTTAGTTTCAGTAATGACTAAAGCAGAATGGCATTATTGTTATGAAGAAAGAATAACAGTGTCATGGGATTTTTAAAGCTGTTCTTCTATGGCTAGTTAGCATGTTAACATTGTTGCAGAAAATAATTACTTCATTATGGAATTGTGAGAATGAAATAGTGAGCTTGTTTCTAAATAGGCTTAATTACTCTAGAAGTATTCTGTGCCAGTATTCTTATTCCAGAGACAGCAATTTGCATTGGGAATTATTCTGGAGTAGTGGTGACTAAATCAATTACATTTTCCCTCCTGTCTTGAGAGAGAGCACACATTGGCACTGTGATGCTGTACATGACAATTTGAAAAAAATGAATGTGTGTTACTCAAACCTCTGAATAGCTAGAGAATTTGGCTAAAATTACCAGAAGAAAAATTCCTGTTAGACTTTAGTGTATGCCAAACACTTCACATCATCCATAGTTGTTCATGCACATTTATTTTTGTTGTAACTCCATGACTCCTGCTGGCATTNGAAAATAAATCATGTTAAGTACAATCTAGCCCTCTGTTTATCTGTTCTTATGCTTTCTTCTAGATTAGCAATATTTTGGTTAGAAAATTAACCTTTTGCTTCCTTAGAAGCAACATGGCCAGCAGGACCAGGGCAGTAACTACCGCTGCTGAGGCCACACGTCGAGTTCTGTGTCCAGTTCTGGGCCCCTCATGACCAGAAGGACACTGAGGTGCTGGATCATGTCCAGAGAAAGGAGCTGGGGAAGGGGCTGGAGCACAAGTCTGATGAGGAGTGGCTGAGTATTAACACACAGTTTATTCACACCTTTTCTTATTGCAGTGACTCCCTGACATGGAGAAGCTCTGAGCTGACATGTCCACTGCTGAACACCATAATGACTCTAGGCCAGATCTCCTGCCATGTAACTATGGTAAGAGTTTTATAACACTTAAGTTTTATATGGAAAGTTTTACATGCTGACTGTCTGTCTCAAGGGAGGGGAGAATAGAAAACTGGTTCCGTGTGGGATTTTCATGTTCTTTCTTTTCACCTTCTTAATTCTCTGGAATTCCAGTTGAGGGAGCATGTTGTCCATTAGAGATCCCTTAAGATTTTAGTTTCAGTAATGACTAAAGCAGAATGGCATTATTGTTATGAAGAAAGAATAACAGTGTCATGGGATTTTTAAAGCTGTTCTTCTATGGCTAGTTAGCATGTTAACATTGTTGCAGAAAATAATTACTTCATTATGGAATTGTGAGAATGAAATAGTGAGCTTGTTTCTAAATAGGCTTAATTACTCTAGAAGTATTCTGTGCCAGTATTCTTATTCCAGAGACAGCAATTTGCATTGGGAATTATTCTGGAGTAGTGGTGACTAAATCAATTACATTTTCCCTCCTGTCTTGAGAGAGAGCACACATTGGCACTGTGATGCTGTACATGACAATTTGAAAAAAATGAATGTGTGTTACTCAAACCTCTGAATAGCTAGAGAATTTGGCTAAAATTACCAGAAGAAAAATTCCTGTTAGACTTTAGTGTATGCCAAACACTTCACATCATCCATAGTTGTTCATGCACATTTATTTTTGTTGTAACTCCATGACTCCTGCTGGCATTACACCACTGATGATTTTTAGTTTGTTTTGTCCACCTGCAAAGCTACTAAAATAGTAGCATGTAGGAGATTATTTTTCCAACACAAAATGTAAGTGCTTGCATTAAGAAATTTAGAAATAAATTATGTTTACATTCTGTAAAAACTATTGTACCAACATAAAAATGTCACTGGCATTCTAACAACATTGGCTTAATCCAAACTTGCTTGCACAATTACTGTTTTATGCATTGTCCTTAGTAGTTACATAACTATTTTGGCACATGTGGAATGTCAGAAAAATGAAAAGGTATCTTCTTTCCTCCAAGGGTTTGTAGTCTATTAGCACTACTTTCCTAGGCTATGCACTTCCTCTGTTCCATAAGCTGGTTCCTAGCTAAGTTAGCTTTGTACACAGTAGGGGGTACAGAAGCTGTCTGTCATTTAATTGACTGTGTTTATACTATTGTTATTTTAATCACTATTTTAAAGGAACATTTTTCTCTTCTGTTGTTTTGTTCTTTAATCCATTTTGGAAATACTCGATGTAGCACCAGCAACATCACTCTTTTCAAAGCTGTGGTCTAATTAAAATGTGCTGAACCAAACAGGCAAAATCCACATTGTTCTTGTTTTTGCTTTCTGTGCAAATGACATTAAACAATATTTTGTCTAAGAGCAGCATTGTTCTGTGCAGCTTGTAAAAGTTAATGAACATGATGAACTCTTTAATAGCTCCAGTCTGTTATTTACTAGCAGTGTGTACCCCATTCCTAGAACAGCTTATCTCCTCCCAGCCGTACAGTTAAAGCATGTGCTTCACAAAACATGGATTTCTGAAAATAACTGTTTCAGAAAGTTTTAACACTTTTTTAGGAGATGACTGTGTGCAAAACTGCTGTTCCTTAAAGTGCACTGACTTTTGAGAAGAAAGAATGGGGTTTTTCGGTATGTACATTGGTCTCACAGATTTGTAGGATTATTGAGGTGAGGTGATTTATAAGAGACTATTTTGGGGGGATTTATTCTGTAAATAGCTTGAGGGAATTGGACAGGACTCAGATCAATCCTGTACTATAAGATTTGACAGTGTAGGTCAGTTGCCTTAGTGAGTGGGAAAAAAAGAGCTGTGCCAGCACAAAACCATCAATGTAGAAGCAACTATACAACCAGAAGAATTCCTTTGTCAGCCTAGCTAATGTTGTTTGTGAAGGGAATGTTACAGTCCTAGCAGAAAACCCTCTTTCTCTTGCTAAGTGCTATGTAATTATGCCAGCAGAATTTCTGAAGTACAGTCAGGCAAAAAAGCTGGCATGAGCATGAACAGAGAAACCCTGAAGCAGTGCCAGAACAAAACTTTGTTGCTGAAGTTATGTATGGTAAATAGACCTCGAGTTATTGTTCTGTGACAGATGAATTTCAATCTTTATGTTTAATCATTGACATGATGATATTACTTACTTTGATTTTCCATTCAGAATTTTCATTTTATTATGTTGGCTTAGACACAACAGCTTTTTTCAAATTAAGTAGTGAAAGATAAAATTTTTCTTACCTTTTCCAGGTGACTGGTTTCTGTCACATAATATCAATTCAACATGTTAGAAATAAGAACTGACAAGGACTTCTGGAAGTCTTCGGTTTCTCCAGATGTTTAAGGAAACCAACAGTCAAATTTGGGTTCATGGCAGGAAATGCTCTGGCTGGATGTTCAGTGCTTGGTGTGCCCATATTCTGCCAGAGCAGCATGGAACTGGAGGTGTTCTGCTCACATGGGAGAAGGCTGTAAGTCTAAAATGTGTGTGTATGTTTGTGTACAACTCCAAAGAACCACCTCCTGGTCTGTGCTGGGCTGTACTCTCTTCATCTGTACTCCCTTCACCAGTAAAAATGATGTGATTTCTTAAAATCCTGTTCAACAATTTGATACCCTACTAGAACTGACAGTGTGTTTAAACCACTCTTCTAAACAACAAACAGATGTTTTACTGCTTCCCAATGTAGATTTGAAGTTCAGAGAGTTGTTAGTGGTTGAGAATCACATTAGGAGAGCAAAGAAACATAGTTCATACTGTTCTTTGTAAATTGTCCCCAGGTGTCACTCCTGAGTCAGACAGAAACATTTTAGAAACAAATCTGAGAATTGGTTTTCCTTTTCTTTTTTTCCTTCCTGTTGTTTCTGCTGTTGATGCTTCTCTTCTTGCATTTCTTTCCCATTGTTCTCTGTAATGGTGCCAACTCCAGCAGGCCAACCTAACTTGTCTGAATTATTCTTGGAGGATATCTTGGGAAGTTTTTGAACTTCAGTTAACAGTAATATAACTGCAGAAATACCTCCCTGGCAATACTTAATGATTTATAGTTAAATGATTATTGTAGTTGATAAATCCTTTCTTATTTTGTTCAACTCTGCTAATTTCTGCCATCCTTTTGAAGCAAAATCAAATGACAAGAAGAGAGCATTTATTAGCATCAACATGTAACTATTTGGAAAGCCAGTGAAAACTCTGTAAATCCCATAACTGAAAAAGAGCTGAAATGTAACTTTACTGGTAAAGCCATGTATTTATTATTCCCTAAAGGTAAATATCCCTGTAGGAGAACCATCATTCCAGTCATCTCATTTTTTTGTGTGTTTGCACAGTCTAAATATAACAAAACAGTGTTCTGCTCAGAGGATTTAATGTGTATTATACAAGGCAATGGATCAATTATTAACATAACATAACTACAGTTTCTAAGTAACAATATTCTTTTCTTAATGTCACTTCATGAATTTATTCTTAATGTTTCTGGGTTTTGTTTCATTCGTTGGCTGAATCCAATATTTTACTTTATAAACAGCTTCTCAATTCAGGTATAAAACATCTTATATTAAAGCCACTTGATATAGTACACTTCTCCCAAAAAAGTTCTTAGAGGGTTGTTGGTTTTTTTTTTTAATATCAACTTTCTTCTATCAAAATTACTCAAAAATAAAGGTTGCACAAGAACCTTGTTAAGCTAGAAAATGTCTTCCCTACTCCTGGACATAGATTTTGAAATAATGTGTGCTTTAGATGTGTGGTGAGATCTGTCAGTGGGAACTATTGCTTATCAGGATCTATTGATTACATTCTTGCTTTCACACCCTCAAGGAGGGGAACTTTTGAACGTTAGGATGTGCAGAAAACAACAGCAAACCAGGTCATGACAACTGTAATTCCTCATCGTTTTTTAAACCATTTGTTGCCTGTGTTTTGTCATTACATAGATCACTGGCACTGCATATAGCTAAGGGAAAAGGGCTGGGACTTGTGTGGTGGTTGCTTAAAGGAATGATACATTAGAGACCTTTTACTGTCATTGCTCCCCAGTTTCCAATGTGTGAAAAATGTATTGCTTAATAATCAAGGATTTTTGTTTTGGGGCACATCTATCAAAAAAGATTAGTTTATCCTTAAAGGCTGTAAGCTTTAGGAAATAGTAGTCCACCCATAGAAGGAGAATTATTGCTGCAAGAGACAGCATCATTCTCCAGAGCTCCGATGAAATGAACTGCACTGTGCCTTTTACTTGGGGGGAAGTTTCCTAGGGTTTGATTGAAAAGATGAGACTACTTTGTATTTACTTTGTGTCTCATGAGAAATATGTTTGAACTCTAACCAGCCACACAGGAAAACTGTTTCTGGCCAGCTGGGAGGGAAAGCATTTCTGCCACAATATCTTACGATCCCATATATAAAATCTCAAATAATTAGGCATACATTAATTTCTACTGTACTTAGAGTTTGACAGGACTTTTCAAATGAACTCATTGGTTCATCAAATGTGGATTCCTGTGGTGGACTTAAGTTTCACATCCCCAGTAGGTAATCAGCTGTTTATCTTTTTTTCCCCTGTTTTGTTTCTGGCCTTTTTTCCAGGCCTTAGGAAGTAAAACTCCATGAACTGACTGGATTAATGAATTAAAGCTGCTTGCCATGTGGTCAGGTAAGCCCTCTAGCCCTTCCTCATGTACTTCAGAGTACACAGAGTGAAGAGCAGGACTATCCCTTTCACTAACTCCAAGACATTTAATCAGCTTATCTCTATATAATCTAACCACATCTTTGGTGACCTCCAGACACAGGCATATTTTGTTATTTCTTTTCTTGCTTTTAGATCAACATTTCTCTTATTAAGTCCCTTCACAGTTTTTATGAATAGTACCAATATCATATCAAGCAGATATCAGTTGTAGGATATATTAGGAGAGCAGGAGTGCATAACAAAGTCCAACAAAGACAAATGTAGGGTGTTGCACCTGTGGAAAAGTAATCCAGGAGTGCAGCAATGGCTGGGATCTTTCACTGAAGTCAATGAATAAAAGCTTAAAGAATTGGATCCAGCTTGTCTGTCCTGAGATTCACTTACTGTACCTGTGGATACCATGAAGATACTTTCATGAGTATCTGCTTTCTTGAGATCACTGTTGAGGATGTGATTGTCCTCTCCATGATTGAAAAGGCTAAGGAGCATCTTAAGCAAAACCTGAAATTACTCTGTACATAAAGTACCAAATGGTGCTTCATCAGAAACATGGATGATATTGCAGCCATAACTGAGGTTTCTTCCCCCAGACTGGGAACGTATGGAGCAAGTCAGAAACAGTTTTATGACTTCAGCACCAGCACTGACTTCCTAGTGAAAGTTTTGGCATAACCTACAGTCTCTACCCTTATTTTCCTCTGTCACACCTAAATCAGATTTCATCAATTCCTATTTATCCACTAATCTTGAAGAGGGAGAAAAGCCTGTGATAGAAGGCCTTCAGCTGTGCACCTGGCCCATAGAAACAAGTTCTGAAGCCACAAAATAAGCATTTCCATCTGATAGAGACTAGAATACAGATCTGTTAGACTGCTCCATTAAAAACAGTTTGTGTATTCCTACATGGTGCATTTTGTGGGAAAACAAGTCTCACAGATAGTAATGTGGTATGAAATTACAGCTCCTTACACCATGTTTTTCTTTCATATTTCTGTAGTCAAAAAGGCAATTAACTTAAATATGATAAAGAGAGAGAGCCTGTAATTCTGATCTGTCTGTGGCAATGATACTGGATAGAGGCAGTTATTGCTACTTCCTATAAATTACTGGTTAACTTTGTATTTAAAATAAATTCTATTAGAATAAAACATCAAGATACAAGTTAGATGTGTAAACTATTTTCATTGTGGCAATCTGTAGTCAAAGATTTTTATTTTTCCTGTGAGGAGACCAAATACATTTTCAGAAATGTTACATTCACTGTGTATACATCTACCTGGCTGGGGAGGAGATGTCCTATAAACCTCTTTTTCCATGCTGAGTACTGCAGTTTTAGCCCAGCGACAGTTCTGTATTATGGAAAAATAAGTGAAAAATGCAGATAATGTTTGGAATCAAAATTGTAAAATATTAATGTAGCTCTTCTTTCATTATTATAACGTAATCTTATTAAACTTCTCATAGAAATATGGTTATAAGAAAAAAAATAGCTAAAACCCCCAAAATGAACTAAGCAAAAAGGCCAACCAAACCCTCATAGATGATAAATGAGGCTAATTTGGGATTGAGAAGCAATCACCATGAAAAAAACCCCACGAAGTTTTAGAGACAAGAACAATTATTATTAACTCCTGTTTGGAGATCTTTCTTTTCTACGGTTTGTAGTATTCAGCACCTGCTCCAGAAATGTCTTCTAAAAATAACCATTTTCTGTTTCAGACAAAATTTACATTGAAAATTATCTCGGTGCAGCTGCTCAGTTTTTCTACAATTGTGAATTGCCAAAAAAGGAACAGCAATTCCTTGGGGACCTCAGAGTTACATCCTTTTTCTGTAACACGATCCCATGTAGTGGAGCTGGGATGGAAGTCCATTATTACTGCTAGCTGCTCCTAGAGTTGCTCAAACTGAGAACTGAGAAGTCTTTTGTAGATGATCCTCACTCTTTTACAATTTCTGTGGCTTTGTAGTTCCATAATTACTGCCCCTGATGGCACAGTGCCCCAAAAATGAATACTTTGATAATTTGCTGCTCTCTTGTACTCCTTGTCATCTCCGGTGTTCCAGTGCACCACCGCCCTCGTGTGAAAACTATTGTGAGAAGAGTAAGTAGATTTCTGCAATACTCTGTGGCTGTGCTGGGCATCTTCATGTTGTATTTTTATTCAAGGTTTATCTGTTGGACGTTTTCTGTACATTAGTTATTGCTTATGATTAATGTAATGAATCTCTTTTATTTCATAAGGTGCTGATTCAAGTGGAATTCTTTGGATTTGTTTGGGCTTAGGAGTGATTTTAATACTCACTCTGTTCACCTTAATGGTCTTGTTTAAATGGAAGCACCTAAAGCAACTAAAAGAAAAACTGGAAAACACAGGTGAATAAATAAGATTATTCATCATATAATCTTAGATCATTGTACATTTTAGCTACTCTTACCATGTAAAAACTTGGCATATAATTTCTATTCCAGATTCTGATGCTTGTCTTTGTTGGATTGTTTGGTATTCCTCAAATAGTCTCCATGACGTTATCATAGTTATTAGGGAATAAATATCCCAATGGTGGCTTGGAAAAGCAGCAATCTCTCTTTGTTGGTTCTGGATCCTGTCAGGATTGTGTTGTTGTATATTCATACCTGGCTTACTTGCTGCTGTTTGAGAAATCATTTATGAATCCTCAAAAGCAAAATCTTTATAAGGGTTTCACCCTTTTCTCATTGAATGCAAGAGGAATTCTACCCAGGCAGAGGATACACATTTAATATTAGCTTTTCATTTTATAAGACTTTAAATAATTTTATTTAGTATTGCAGTCTGTGAAAAGCATATGTGGTATATTTTGTGAAGGTGAAAAAAAGTAAGTTGTTTTTTGATTTTACAAATACTATACTTGTGAGTGTTCAGACAATAAATAACAACTGATTAGAAAATGTGTTGGATTACTTCAATGCTTATTCTGAATTATAGGGCTTGTATTGTCATAGAACAAAAGATTATCATCTGTAACTACACCTTAAAACTTTCACTATATCTTAAAACTTTCACTAAGGTTAGAACATAGTTGCACCATAATGAAATTTGCATCTTTAATGATCTTTGTTTGGTATAGCATGATATATGTACTAAATTAACTTCTGTATATTTACAGACTCCTCCACAGAGCCGAATAATATCCTCAAGGATAATACTGAAAGCAGTGTGAATACAGAAGAAATTAGACACACAATTCCAAGTGAAACATTAATGTATTCAGTGGAAGAATGCACTTGCAGTGACTGTGGCTTGGTAAAACCTCAGACTGGCTGTGAAACTTCATTTCCATTACCAGCTACTGAAGAACGAGCTACTGTTCTAGTTACCACCAAGTCTTTTGATTATTGCAACTACGTTCTGGGTGTTGGATGACTGGGAGAGAAGTGTATTTGTACTGAATAATAATAAATGAGTTATTCCAGTATACCTGTTAACCTTAATACTTGCAGTCAGTGGAGAAGGCAGCACATCATCCTTATAGATCTCCCACTGTGCTTTCATGAATATTGTTATATTACTTCTAATTCTAGTATTTCATTAGTCAAGTATTTCCACATTATTCTCAAGAGCTCAACTAGTTACTGGAATTTTTAATTTCTGAAAGTCCTTACAAAGGACAGCTTTATCTGCCTTTAGAGATTGTATCTACTTACATCAGATATATACAAAATAAACAAGTTTGCAAATATATATGTTTATGTTAGACTCAGATATTGTGCCAAAAATTACTTGACTAAACACAAGGACTGTTCCAAGAGGCAGAAATTAAGACCTACAGTACATGCCCAATCTTGAAAAGAATAATTTCAACACTTGAAATAGAAATGTTCTAAGGATTGATACTTTGTAGAGTATGGAAGCCCCTGGGGTCAGCAGGTATCACTGGGTCACCCTTAGGGAGGTTGTGGTGCTGGGGAGCACAGATCATAGAATCACAGAACATCCTGAGTTGGAAGAAACTCACAAAGGTCACTGAAGTCCAGCTCCTGGCCTTCACTGCAATCCCTGCAATCCCATGTATTTCCTAGTGGTACAGGCTTTCCTTTCAGTGCTAAGTGTTTTCAGACTGAGATTTATTTCTCTTTTATTCATTTTTTTTACTTACCCTTATTATATTTACAAGGATGGGTGATTAGTCATGCTAGACTACTCTGTGGCCTAAAATTAGAAATATACTTCTGTCACCTTACCTTCCAAGCATTAATGTTGCTTTCCTAATATTAGTCTACAATTTTATTCCTGGAAAACTGCAACAACAACAGAAGCAACAACCACACAAGCAACCACAACAACAATCATCTTTATTTGTAGCTAACTTTCTACTTCAAGTTCCTGCATGAACGATGAATTAAAACATTTTGCTGCACAAAATCTACAAATGATCACAGTTACAGCATCTTTAGGAGGCTGACACAAAGTTTGGGGCCAGCTGGGAGTTAGGTGGTCTGTATGGTTTTGGCCACACAGAGCCAACACCTCTCAAATAGGCCTACAGACCTATTAAATTATCATCACTTTATTTTTGGTTTTTATTTAATGACCCTTTCCGAGCTTTCACCTTGCATAGCACATGCGGCAGCAGAGGACACTTTATCTGCACTTTCCTCACCCTTCCTTTCCCGGTGTCCGTCCCCGCCCCGCAGGATGCCTCTGCGCGGGCGGCTCCGGGCGCGCAGGAGCTGCGACAGCTCAGGGGCCGGGCGGCTCCGCGCTGAGGGAGCGCTGAAGAGCCCCGGGCCGGGAAGCGCTCCGCGGCGCTCCCGGGCCCGTGTTTACCTTCCGGGGCGCCGGGCGGGTTCCGGGGCGGGCGGTGGCTGCCGGCCCGGCCGTGGCTGTGCGGGAGAGCGGCGGCTCCGGCGGACGGAGCCCCGCGGGCACCATGAGCGGTGAGTGCGGNCCCCGAGTGCCCCCGAAGTGGTGTTTTACCCTGTTTTAAATCCTCAGTCCTGCCCTTGAGCGTGGCACCGGCTCATAGCACAAGTGATGCTGGGCTCGGGCATCTGTGTTGCCTCAGCTGTGCAAAATCATAGGAAATAGTCCTGAGGAAATAAATGACCGAGAGAAAATATGAATTAAAGAAATTTAAAGATATGAACTCAGGAGCATGCAGCCCGTGGGAGAGGTGAGAGCCACGACTTGTGGAAAAGGGTCCCTGTTGCTGTGTCCCTCACTGAGTCCCGGTGAGGATGTGTCTGTTTGGATGTGGTAATTTCTGTGTTCGAGGGAACTGGTGCGGGGGTGTGCTAAATCCTGAGGGTAAATGTGTTTTTAATCCTGAGCTTTCTGAGGTGTTTGTCAAGGAAATACTTAAAGCTTTGCATGAGAATTATGACCTATAAACTACAGGACTGGCGGAAGCAGATCCAGCTGAATGGGTTGGCATGGAGAGTTATGTGTTAGGATAAAAAAAGGAATTCTTTAGACTTTTCTTGTAGAGGTAAAGGATAAGTGGTATTTATTTAATATGTATTAAAACACATTGGCAAGGGTTTGTTTCGGGCTTTTTGAGAAGGGAGGTGCTTTAGTAAAAACTTTGATGGGTCTCTCTGTACAACTTCAGCAATGGAAGTTGCAGACAACACTCTGCACCTGAGAATTGGATCACGCATTGATCTCCCACCCTGATATAATACATGGTGATCTTTGTTGCCAAAGGGAGTAAGAAAAAAACTGAAGTACTGGAGTAACTAAATGCTACATGTTTATGGAGAGCAGTCACTTCTGAAAGTGAACTGAAAAATAAAACTGCTTCACTTGTATTTTTCTTTGTTTTGTTCCCACCTTTATGGTAGGAAGAAAACATAAGATTTTTGTGGAAGAGATGAGGCAAAATAAAAAAATTATTGTGGGGAAACCTATTGTGGAAAATGCAAGTAACAGTGAAATCTTTCAAAGCATGGGAAAAGAAAGTTACTCGAATGTTTGAGATCTTGACACAATATAAACTAAATCCTAATTACAAAGTTTGTAAGAGTCATCATTTTCATATGGAAAACCTCAGCCTTTCAATGATGAATTCAGACTGGGACTAGCCTTGTGCAAATTAATGCAAATTAGAGCCTAAATCTTCCTAGGAGGCTAATCTTTGAGAGCTCTGTTTGGATTCTGTGACTCAAAAGACCAGGTAACACGACATGTGGCCTAAAGCTTCATTGTGTAGTTATTTTTATTACCTTTAATCTTATTTTTTTTTTAAGATGATGAAGAGATACATGTTTATGAGAAGAGAAACATTTAATTACTTAAAACAGAGTAATGCCTAGGGTGACATTAACAGTAGTGGTTCAATTGCATGATAACCACTCATGTATAGCCCCTGCCAAGAATTATAAAGTTTTTCCAACAATTTTGATTAGACATCAAGATAACAAAAAACCCCACTAATGTTGCACTTTGCCAAACATGACTGTCATACAATGCTGTACAGTATTTTTCTAGAATAATATGTCAAACTGATCAGAACAGAGATATCTATCATTATCAGGCTTGTTTAAGATAAAGGAGATGGCTCATGTTAACACCTCATCAGTTTTAACCATATCCTTCTTTAAGTGCCTGTAACAGCACTGTCTGCACTTATTTCTATGCCCAGTTTTAGCCCTTTTAAGTACAGAGCTGTTCCTAAAATATAGACGGAAGAACTTATTTTCTTAATGGCTATTATTATGTTTAATGTTTATTTTCTTTAGCTACAGTGTATTTCTAGTGGATGTGCAGGTAACTTCCTGTTGATGTAAGCATTACCTTAATATTACTAATGCTACTTACTAATTACATGCTCACATTTTATTGTACAGTGCTGAATAGGCTAAACTTCAAAGGCAAATAATACAAGGAAACAAGATTTGTGTGCTTGTCGAGAATTGGGGGTGTTGTCATTTGCTTAATGACGGTTTCAAAAAACTTAAAAATGCAACTCATGGGGGGCGGAGGAGTAGAATCATAATAAAGTAGTGTAAGGTAGCATTTAAATTAGGTCTGTGTTTGTTTTATCTTAAACTTGCACCCTCAGAGCCTGTACTAGAGCAAGCAAAAGGGATTGCAGTCTGAAATTTTGCATTCAGGACATAAATGCAAGTTATATTAGAGCAATATGAGATTTATTTATTTTACTTATATGCTGCATGTGGTGCTGAAGAGAGCTTTGCCTAGGAAGAACTGGATGAAAATCCTGCTTTCCTTTACTTGCATGTCAGTTTGCTGCTGCTGTAGGTGTGGATGTTTGTGTCAGGGTATGGAGAGAAGTTTGTTTTAAAAATAGGAAAGCATGACCTTGAACAACAGAAAATGAGGAGGGTCACAGAGGCAGGTGCAGTACCTGAGCCTATTTTAAACCCTTTTTGGCTGAGTAGATGGTGGGAGGAGTCCCTTTAAGTTTCTTAGTTTTTGCAACCTTATACTTATGTTTTCACAATTATTTTTGGAATCATGTATGAACTTCCTTTTTTATTGCAATAGTCTAAATACAGCCTTTTTCTGAGTAATGCTGTTTTTATGCATTCTATGTTTTGTATTCGTATGTGTGTTGCTGCAGTTTTTACTGCTGTTCTGAATCAGGAAAAGGGTATTTTAGTCAGTTTGTAATACACTGACTAAAGTTAGTCTTTAAATCAGCTGGAGTTGATCACACTTAATTTGTGCTCTTGTCTGAAAAAATGCTTTTTTTTTTTCATAAAGACTTAGTTTAGAAAATGAAGATGTGAAAGAACTAGATCTTAGATGGAGTTAGTAGAGATTTATTTTTACCTTCCACCTTCTTGAAACAAAACCATCACTAAATATACCGTATTTTCTAGGCTTGTTACAGAGAAAAATATACCCTCAGCATGAAAAGAGACACAACTTAATCTTTCAGTTTAAAAAAAATGTTCGACATTGTGAATGTTCTTTTTCTTCTCCTGTAAAATTTCTGTTAAGCAGCAGCAGTAGAACAATTTAAGATGTTCATTGAAGAGAAACCTCAGCCCAGCCCTCATTAGAGACATTACGTGGCCTTATAGCCCTGTTAATGGTGAGGGTGATCTGAACTGCTTCAGAAATTATTGGTTGTAGTCTCCTTGTGGTTGTTAGTAGTGCAGATTTACAAGTAAAATGAAGAGAAAATACACATTGCACTCAGTCTGGGTACAGCTAAGGCTGTTTGGTATCATGTGCTTTAGTGGCTTAGAACATCAATTAGTATAGTGAACATCTGTAGGTATTCTGTATTTAAGCATTTTTTTATATTGATCACAGTTTGAGATCTAGTTGCAAAGCATTTCTGTTACCAAATAGGTACAAAGAAATGTGAATTTCAAAACTAACGTGTATTGCATTTGGAAGACAAACTTGATCTTCCCACCTACCAATATTTTCATTTGATAGATATTTTCTGGTCATGAAATTATTAATTGCATGCATTTGTTCTGATGTTATCTCAAGCTATCAATATAAAGAGAAATACCGTGTTATACCTCTTCTTGCAGGTATGTGGGTAGTATAAGGCTAGTATAAGTTAGTATAAGAGTAATGAGTTTTGAAACAACAGAGAAAATCTGCAGAGTTGTGTATATTCAGTGTCACTGAACATGAGGGCTTGCACAAAAAGTTGGATTGTTTTCCTTATTTTATAGTTATGTAATTTATTATAAAGCATATGGATACATAGGCATGCATACATCTTCCTTTTGGCAGTGTATGTGTAGTAAAAATATTGACAATAGTTTAATAAATTGCAATCTCTGAAGGAGCATGAAGTGGAATGGTAGGGATTATATGAATTTAGTTTTATCTTCACACTGGCATAACTGGCATAGTTGTTAGGAAGTTAAAACCCATTTGGTGTGGGGTTTGTTCCTAGAGTCCTGGACTGGCACTGAACATTGTTTGTGTGCACTGGAGTGCTTGACTAACAGCCCCAGACCTCACACATCACATGTCTGCACAGGTTGAGTCAGAGTTCAAAATGGGAAGCACAACTTCTTGAAAACGCACTGTAATCAGCAAAATCAGCAATTGTGAAGCTTAGTTAGCAATTATGCATGTTTTTCCTGTTGTTTCCATTATTCTAGCATACTGTGGGGGTTTTCTTTTATTAAATGAACACATGAAACTATATGGAATATGAATTATATTAATATATTTAGAGATAAATATGAATGTATATAATATATTATATCAGTATAATGTGTATTTGTATATTATAATGAGTATATATATTTAAACAAAGGCAGAATCATTTCAACCAGACAAATTCTGTCTGGTCCTGCTGGTTTAAGAGCAAACTGTTTTGAATGGGATTATGAAGATAGGAAATTCTGGGATTTGGACCTTTTACTGTCAGATAGCAAGAGGAAGCACATATCTTTGGTGTCATCTGTCTTTACTAGAGGGCTTAGTGTGTGGTGTTTGATTTTCAGTGTCAGGAGGAATTTGCTCATGCAGAGTTTGGGTAATTGGCTTTCAGTCCATATGTACATTGGTTGTATGTTCTTTGAGAGAGAAAGGAGAGTAGAATGACCTTAACTCCAGAGATGTCAGAGAAGTTTCTGATGAATGTGTTGAACTTAAGCTCAGAATAAAGAAATTATAGAGGAAATGTAGGTTGTCTAAAAGATAAATTTTACCATATTAATGGGAGTTTATAAAGGATATTCCAACAAGCAAAATATTATGCTGTTGTTGAAATAGCTTGAGAAGTTAAAGGTTGTCTTGCATAGTTCCATATATAGTAACAAAATAGATTTTATGGGTGTTAATCAGAAGAACTATGCTGGTAGTTAAATTTTAAGGGATTTATTGTAACAGTTGCTCTCTGTTCACCTGACTTAAAACTCTTTCTGCAGTAAGGTTGTTTGACAGTAAGAAGATGCTCCTGCTGTCTCTTCCTTGTTTTCCATTCTTTTCTAGTACTGTACTACATGCTGTACTACATTAGTAGTTGTGCTAAGAAGCTCAGGGCAAGCTGTGCATCAGCTTGAATAATTATGCTGTATTTGATACTGCTCAAATACATCTTCAAAATATTACTAAAATAAGAATTTAGATGATATTTGAAACAGTATTGCTGCCTGTTAGAAAAAGGCTACTTGAAACCTCGAAGCGTAGTTTACACTGTGTCATTTTACTAAGAGAAAATACATTAGTTAATTCAGTGGAATAATTGGCATGGGAAGAATGTTTTCAGGGCCCAAAAGAAAGAAGTTTGTGTTGGCCCAAGTGTATTTTAAAAACCAATTTATTTTAAAATTATATGATTTTGTTGGATTTCAGGTTCACAGACCAATGACAATAAAAGACAATTTCTTCTAGAACGGCTACTGGATGCAGTTAAACAGGTGAGAAATCCAACACACATTTCTGCAGTGGCTTGCTCAGGATTGTCACTACGAGCAGGGACTGTCTTTGAAGAAAAGGAAATGAAGAAGAAACTGTGGCTTTCATACAGTACTACAGAGTTTTTGTCTGATAGCAAGCAACTACTATGCAGTATTTATTTAAAATTCTTGTTCTGGAAAGGTTATATTTGTAATAGATCTATTTTAAATATATGTAATACTATGGAATATATATTAGGAATATATGTTCTTGTAATCCTGATATGACTGAACTAAATTGCAATGTACTGCAAAGTGTAACTTAGTTAATGCTTCAGAGTAGTAGGTTCTTTTCTTTGCACTAGCTTTTTAGTCAATGGTTAAAATACATGTAAAGATGTGATTTATATATGTATGTCTGTATTTGTGTCAACATGAAGTTCAGCAAGTAGAATTCAATAGACTGGATTCAATTTGGGAGAGCTTGGGAGGCAAAAGAATGCCTCAGAAATAAGCCAGTGAAATGTTTTCTAAAGAGTGGTTCTTCCGTAACTGTAGCACTGAGCAGGGTAGGAGCAGTGTTTGGTTTTGTGGGTGCACATTTAAAACTCAAAAGTGGTAATTTCCACTCAGTTTTCAATTCATTGAAGGACCTGCAGGTGTGTTGCTCTGCCTAGCGAGGATATATTTGAACTGCAAGAGTAGCCCATTAGTGTAACATGATGCTCTAGAGCACTTTTTGGATGCAGGTTGTATTTGCCAATGCTTTATTTTGTGCTGCTTCCTTTTTTGATATGACTTTGTTTCTTATATAGAAATAGCTCAGAAAAATAAATTTTTTTAGTCTAACAAAAAATTCTTAAAGTTTCTTAAAATCTGCTTATTGCAGTGTCAAATACGGTTTGGAGGAAGAAAAGAAATTGCTTCAGACTCTGACAGCAGGTAATATAGTCTAAGATTAACATGCTTAGATTTTGTATCCTAATGACATAAAATATATGGCACAAAATATTTGACAAGCTCAAAAAATTACATTGCACAAGAGGTAGGTGATCTGAAACTGAAATAACATGACTAACAGAGCCCCTCTAGCAGGTGAGCGTGATTTTTCAAATTGATTGCCAATTCTTCTGAATGTAATCTGTGCCTCAGCTTTCAATCATGATGAGACTGTGGGTTGAGACTGCTTGCAAATAATGAAATGACTGCATAGAAGGGATCTTTCGCTGCTTATAAGATAATGGTTCACTGTCCATTCCCTATTCAGAGATCTGGAATAAAGTTGCTGTATAGAAACATTGTTGACTGTTCTTTTCATGTGCGTTCGTTAAAAATTCTCTTGCAGAGTGACCTGTTTGTGTGCTCAGTTTGAAGCTGTGTTCCAGCATGGCCTGAGGAGGAGCCGGGGATTAGCACTGACAGCAGCAGCAATCAAACAGGCAGCAGGTTTCTCCAGCAAAACCGAAACAGGTAAGTTGCTAATTGTAACTATGCTATTTTAATTAGTTCATATGTTCAGTCAAGTGAGATAATTTCTGGCAGAAGTTTTAAGCATTGCACCAAACTGCAGATTGTTGGTAGGATACTTTACACTTGGTATGTTGTAGAAGTAGCAGTGGAAATGACTGTTGCTGCTTAGTTGAGTTTGACTTGCATTCCAAATTTCTCTAGAAATGCTGCTGTTAGGAAATCTGCACTTCCTACTGTTGCATCATGTATAGTGGCAAATTTATTTAGATTTCTGGAAGGAATAAATGTTGTGTAACTGTGCTGTTAAGTTTTTGAAACAATGTTTTTATTCTTGATCTTGTCTTACTCAGTTCTTTAAATGCCATATTTTATATAGGTCAGACATGTTTAACTTCTAATTATTGATGTAATTTTAGAAAGAAAGTTATATTGCTTGTATTGGTTGGGTTGGTTTTTATTACTTTCTCCACATTTAAAGAAAAGATTCCTTTATTTTTCTCTTCACCATGTTTCTCTCTTTTTTTAATCAGAACTATATGAAGATACTGATCAGTTTTTATCAATATTTGGGAACAGCACAAGGAAAATGTTTCAGTGGAAAGGGATATTGTTGCCTTTTAAATGCAACACTTCTGTTTTCTAAAGTAATGTGAATTTGTCGTTTGCATGTCTGCAAATTATGGAGCTACCAGTTCCTTTGGACCTACCCTCTAGCATTTCACATCAGCAGTAACATGGAGTTCTAAAAAAATCTTTTGCTTTCCATAACATGTTTCCAGTTGAACATATGAACCTGTGGATAAAATACTAGCTTAAATGTGCTTTTAAATATGAATTCTATGTAAAAATGTCAGATTGAATCCTTTAATTTGTGTGACTTTTTCAATGAAGTGAAAAGTTCTAAGCGCTTAAATAGTCTGAGCTCTGCAGGAATAAATAACCTGTTTAACTGGTGGGTTGCACGAAGAGGGTAAATGATTCACCTTGGTTCAAAGTTACATTGTTACCTGTTTGTTTTATAAATTTACATGTAAGTGCATTTAGGTAGGAGCTTAGTGGTTTTCTTAGGGGGGTAGTTGTCATCATCATCATTATTACTATTATTATTATTAGGGTTTTTTTTTGTTTGTTTGTTTTTTCAGAGCCAGTGTTCTGGTATTATGTGAAGGAAGTCCTGAACAAACACGAGCTGCAGCGCTTCTACTCTCTGAAGGCCATCACTACAGACATTGGCAGGGGCCGGGCTTGGCTGCGCTGTGCATTGAATGAACATTCCCTGGAAAGATATGTTCATATGCTGCTTGCAGATAAGAATCGCCTCAGGTACTGTGTCTGGTACCTTTGTAGTGCAGGAAATGTATTGACAAATGAAGCACTGTCTGAAACCCCAGGCAGCCAACCAAAAGCTACAGCTGTAGTAGTCGCCCATATTAATTGCTATGCTCGTCAAGTCACTTAACATAATTTTTTAAAATTTTTGTCAGCCATTAAGATAGTGGCTTGTGCCTATATCAACATGTGACCTCTTCCCTAAATCCCTTACCTGTTCTTTCAACAGTTTTCCTCATTACAGCTTTGACACCATGCTTTGAGGTGCCTCTCTCATTCCACTAAAATAGTACACAATTGCAGCCTTGTCTGATCAATCCATCAGTGGTAATTGCCTGTTGCCTTTTGGAGATGCTCTTCCTGTAATTGCAGAGCTCCAGCAGTGCAGCAGTTGGGAGCTGCTGCTGCAGATCACTGGGAAGTGGTTTGGCAGCAGTTTGTGAACCTTTTGTTACAGTTGCTGAGAATAACTTACTACGCATTGTGAAATCCTGAAGTGCTTTGGAAGTGCAAAATGCACTTAAGTTCATAAACTGAGTCGTGCCTTTTTCTCATACATCTTCAACTCCTTTTCTTTATGAAAATTTGAGGTGTTTTCTTTTTTTTATCAACAACTGTTGAGCTTGCTCAAACCACTTGATCAAGTCCAGTGGATGCAGCAGAAAGGTGTTTTTTTCCATTTGCATTGATTGATGGATCTACTGGATAAGATTATTGCCAGAACTGAGTTCATTAGTACCTCCTTTTCATTTCTAGTTTGTTCCAGTCGTCTGTAGCTTTCTTGCAAAACAGATTTTGGTGAAATCAAATTAAGACAAATGGAACAATAAAGAAGGTCTGAAAACCATTGTGAGGAAATTAGTGGCTTGGGTTGTTATGTCGCTAATTACTCTCATGCTTGTAGCAATCCTTGCACAGTATCAGGATTATCAGCACACTGCATTATAATGCTATTTCTAAAAAGGTTTATTCCAGAATATTTGAGACTTAAATGTTATCCAAATTCAAATGGGATTTACAGAATCAGTTTACATCCCCAATTATATGTTTTGGAAACTTTTAAATGAATCTGTCAAAATTATTTAATATATAGATTGAGGGTTTTCTTGCTGTATGTTTTGTTGTTTAATTAACTGAAAGCTGATAGTAAAAATACAGCATTCTGCTACTTGAAAGAACCAGCCTTAGAACAACTAAATTTATGTGTTGACAGTGAAAAAAGTGGGGTTCTTTTTACATCTGAATTCATAGTTTACTATACCCTAACTAGTTAGAGTAATTGATGTGAGTTTGGATATTGAAACAGGTCACAGAATAATAGAATATTAGGATTTGGGTTAGAAGGGACCTAATTAACTGAAAGCTGATAGTAAAAATACAGCATTCTGCTACTTGAAAGAACCAGCCTTAGAACAACTAAATTTATGTGTTGACAGTGAAAAAAGTGGGGTTCTTTTTACATCTGAATTCATAGTTTACTATACCCTAACTAGTTAGAGTAATTGATGTGAGTTTGGATATTGAAACAGGTCACAGAATAATAGAATATTAGGATTTGGGTTAGAAGGGACCCTTAAAGATTGTGTAGTCCAACCCTCCTGCTGCGGGCAGGGACCCCTTCCACCAGAGCAGGTTGCTCAAGATAAAAGGAACCTTTTTGTTTGTATTCATGTGTTCTAAGCTTATATAAAACATCTATACCAATAGATATAGAGAGATGCTGTGACTGCTAATGCAGTGTGAACCCCCAGGACTTGAGTGGTTTTTGCCCCCTAAAAAAGTGCAGAGCTAAAAGCAAAGGAAAAAAATACTCTTTAGCATGTCTTCTATAGAACTGTCTGTACAGTTATCAATTTCAGAACTGCAGGGAGTTACTGTGACATAAAATTTAATCCTTTGTGGTACTACTACTTATTCTTCAGAGTTTTCTTGTCTTTCAAAAGTGAAATATATGTTACTATAGGACTGCATGTTCTTTTTTCCCCCCTTAAATTACAGTGTCTTCTATGAAGACTGGTCTTTTATGATGGATGAAGAACGTTCTAGTATGATCCCTACGATGGCAGCTGGTAAGACTTTCTCTTCAGTACTACTGCTCTTGGAAAACTACTGCATTTTGGGATGTTACATCTGTTTCTGGTTATGAGGAACTTCTCTAATACGCTGTTTATGTGGAGAATGTGTGTCAGAGGCACAGCCAGGGTGAGAAGTCAAGCTATTATGCCAGTTTATGCTACGAATTGATGGATTGTTAAAATCCTGGATCTGGCCTTCCTACAATTAAAAAATATTTCACATCAATTTTTTAACTCTTCAGTAGTCAAGGCTAACTTAAAACCAGTGCAATTTAGAGAAAATAAAGTGGGTTATTTCTGACTAGAAGAGAGTAATGATGGAATTTTATAGTAAGATCTGAATTACAGGTAAATACAGGTAAGGAGAGTAAGAATAGGGAATGATAACAAATAATTTACTTTCCTAGAGTTCAGCCACAGAAGTGATTTATTATTTTATACCCCTTTTCTCAGATACATGGTCACATGCTTCATTCTGCAAGATAAGGTTCATGGGCGTTTTTGCTAATAGAATATAGGGCCCAACAAGTACTAAAGTTGCAGTGAAATGGGTTTAAATAAAAGATTATAAATAAATGAGTTCACTGTACTTTTTGGCTATTTAATGTGCAGCTGAAGAGCCATCAAGATGAATTCAGAACTGATTGCGTCAGCTTGAATATAATCTAGAAAGGAATCAATGGTACATGAAAGAATAAGAGTTCATGCATTGGGAACTGTGGGAATGTTTTGGGAAAAATGTTTTGCATGTCATAGTTTCATTAATCCTTAGGTTCTATGTTCATAACTTCCGTGTGAAGTATATGGTGCATTTTTGGTCTCTTTTTCCCCTTTTTTTATCTGAAGGTCTGAACTCCATTCTTTTTGCTATCAACATTGATAATAAGGATTTAAATGGACAGAGCAAATGCACACCCACTGTTTCAGATTTGTTAAAGGAATCCACACAAAATGTAACTTCCTTGTTGAAAGAGTCCACTCAGGGTGTCAGCAGCCTCCTGCGGGAGATCACTGCCTCGTCTGCGGTCTCGATTCTCATAAAACCTGACCCGGACTCTGACCCGCTGCCTGTTCTGTCAAGGAATGTAAATGCTGGTAAGCTTTTATGCAATATTAGTGCCATTCAGAAACCCAGAAAATATTCAAGTGTGTTTAAATAACTTTTAAATTTACTTTTAATGCAGTATTATAAAACAGAAGTATTAAAAATAAGTGCACTACACATACAAACCAGTTGAGTGTGTAATTAAAAAGCATGAAATTGGAAATATTCGTTGTGAATGCTGGATGGTAACTGTGTTTTTCAGCATTCTTGTATCACTGTGAGAGAGAGGCTAAACTGTTTTATTGGTAGTACTTTGCTTGTGACCTGAATTTAAATTTCTTATTCATAAAATTATGCTTTGGAGTTTGTGATGTAATGATTTTTCATTTTTAATGTTTTCTTTTGGCATCTTTCCAGTCACACATACACTGACATACCTCTGTGGTTACATATCAGATACAAATCTTAGCTTGTAATCTTCTTCAAGTAGTGATTGTGTTTACAGTGTGAATTCCTATGCAAAGCAGATAATTGCCAAAATGAAAATTTACTCATACACTCTTTACCTTTAGAGGTCTTAGTGTTACAAGCAGCTTGTATGATGCTAGTTACTAACAAAGACCCAAAATCTTACTCTCTTGTAATTTGAAATCAGTCCATCAAAATGCGTTTTTCATTTTATATTTCTGTTCCAAAAATAACAAAGAATATTTTATTATCTTTGTTTCCAGAAGTTACATCCGAAGTAGAAGAAGTTTGTTTTGCTTTGTAAAAGTACAAAATTGCAGGAAGATTTATATGCTTTTCAATTAAGAAACAAGGTTTGAGTTTAGGCATTAAACTGTTTTGGTTATGAGAAAAAGGCACAAACTGCATATGAGAATCTGGTAGGAGTAGAAGCTGAGATAAAACCTGTTTTTTATTGGCATTTAAAACAGACTTTGTCTTAAAAGATGGTTTTTAAAACAAAGTTGTTGTAAAGTTTTTGTTGTATAGCACTTAAATGAGATTAAAATCGTAGGTGATACTTGACTTGGGATAACTTTGTTAGTATAGAATAGGCTTGCAAGATGAAATAAGACAGTAATTGACCATATGGTGCATGTGACTCCACAACATGGTGTACTGATGTGTGCAGTACATGTGTATACAGAACATGAAAGGTACAACTTCTGATAAAATGTCACTTAAAAAAATTGAGTTTGTTCAAATGCAATTATATGTGGAATGTTAGAGCAAGTCAGATGTTTTCATTAAAGTTTGGGTTCTTTATTGGAATTCTATTTGCAAGCAGAATGGGTTTTAACATCTTCATTAAGGTATGTTGGTGTGTTTTGTGGATATATAACAGCTGGACTTGAATTAAACAAAGCAATTTAGTCCCAGTGTGAGGTGTCTCGGTGAGTAAATTTCTGATATTTCTTAGAGTGCTTCAACTTTGCATTTAGCTTCATGTGCACATCAGATTCAGTGAGAATAGGTAATAGTTTAAAAATAAATGCTGTCACTGAATACCTCTGGTGTATCTGAGAGATTTCATTGTATTTCTAGACCAAGAGCTAATTAGCTGCAAACTGACTGTTCAGTTTTCAGAGTACAGACAAAACTATTTGATTGCAGGTTGTGGATTTTGTTCGTGTTGTGAGTTTATTTTTTCTAGTTTTTCCTCTTAAAGTGCTTCATGTTTTCTCTGTTGTGCAGACCTGCTCTGCATTGTACAGTAATTGTAGTCCACGGGAGAAAGTGACAGGAAGGCTAGCTTTTTATTTTAAATTTAATTTCATGAGTTTATAGAACTTTTTTTCCAGTTTCAATTGAATCACGTTATGAATGCGTCTTCAAAATATCTTCTAAAAACTGAATTATGTAAGGCATATAAAATAAAGCTGGTAGGTAGAGATTTAAAAGCTCATGTGTATGGAAAGACAATGAATGCCATGTAGATCTAAGTGTTTTTTTCTTGACTAGAGTAATTTAGTACATAAGCTCTTTTAAGAAAAAAACAGGTTTCTTATATTATTTCTCTTTTCTAAACTGTGTAAAACTTTGTTATTGCTACTAGATGTGAAATACAAAAAAGATCGAAAAAAGAAGAAGAGAGTGACTAATATTATCTCATTCGATGAAGAGGAAGATGAGCAAAACTTGGGGGATGGCACAAAGACTCTGATTACAGGAGAAAGTTCAGAAGAGAGTGTAGACAGATCTTCAATTCTTGCATTATCCTCATCTGAAAGCACTCTCGGAAAAAATCTGAATGGGAGTGAAAGTAACCATTCGTGGAAGAGCAATTCAGTATTCATGAATGGAGAGTATGAATACCAGAAACTGGATGTGAAGAGCATTGATGATGAAGATGCAGATGAAGATGAACTGTATGGAAAAACATTAGGAAATAAAGGCACAGAAGGTGAAACTGAAGCTTCTGAGAAGTAAGTATTGGTGCAGGAGATAGTGGTAAACTTTCCATGCTTCCCCTCCACCCCTCCCTTTCCTTCATGGCTACTGGCAAATGGATGTGTTGAACTGAACTATTTTTTTTTGTTCCTATTCTTCCTTCCCCGCCTTTTTTCCCCTCAGTTTTTTAATCAGTTTTTTTCCCCCTTTTTACTGTTTAAACAATATGGGCCACTGCAGTGGTGGTATTTTGCTTCTAAGTTTCACTGAAATCCCAAATTTTGAGATTTCAGGCTTCTTGTTCTCCTTGAAGTTCTCAGTTGTTAAAATTGTTGCATGATATAGCCAGGCTACAATTCTGGCCAACTTGATATTTCTTTATTCTTAGTATTACAACAATTCTATTTTGGCTTCATAGTGAAAATGTGTATTTTAAACAGAGTAAGCGTTTTACATCAGAGTAGATAGTTAAACAAGGCAGGACAAAACTGAGAGAGAAAGAATAATTTTAGATACTAATATGCCTTCCTTCTTTCTGACACAGAAATTTGTTTAGAGAAAAAGGCAAGCACTAATTGTCTCGTCTACTTTGTAATGTCTGATCTTTAATGAATTAATGTATGGCTGACCAAGAAATTGGCAGGCAGACTGAAATAAAGATTTTTCTTGCAGTGGTGTCTCTGAAAGAAATGTAAGCATTATGAACGTTAGTACTGACTGTATAAATAGATTGTTTTGTTTGTTTGTTTGTTTGTTCTAAATAGACCTCATGAAATAGTCACATGCAATTCTCAGATATGCAGTTGGACTCCTCTGCAGGTCCTGAATGATGACTCAGATGTTCTATTTCCTGTCAGTGCTGTTGGCTCTTACTCCCAGACAGGTGGGCATTTGAATTCACAGAATTCCAGCAACCTTTATTCTAACGCGGGCCAATGGTAAGAAATAACGGGGTTGTAAAGACATAGGAGATACTGGGATAAAAAGTTCAATTAAAATTTATTCTAGTTCTGAGTCAGAGTTCTCCATTTGAGTAGTTATTTAGTTAAGGAGGATTTATCAATGTCAAAATAAAACAGAGTTTGATTGGGATTAAGCTGTGGTCTTGTGTTTTATTAAAGTTTAGGAAAATTGCGTAGAAAGTACCCATGCCTGTTTTCTAGATACCACTAGGCTGCAAGAAGCTCCAAGTGTGTTTGAGAACTTGAATGCAAATTAATCTTGATGGATTGGAGAGCAGCTGGAAGCAGTTCAATAGAAGCTGTTAACTGTTGAAATACAGGATAAGGAATGATTGAGTAGGAAATACTTGCTCAGAAAAGGATATGGGAATCATAGAATGGTTTGGGTTGGAAGGGATCTTCAGACATCATTTATTCTAAGACTGGATTTCTGAGCTCTGAGCACCGGTTGCCAGCTCACATCTAATTTTTCATGTGCTAGTATACTCAAATAGTTTTCTGCAGGTTACAAGCTGATAGTGAATTAACAGAGCTGTACATAAATGAAAGTGTCATTTGTAAATGCAGGCTCCATTGGCTCTGTTGTGGCCTCAGCTGCAGTATTATACGCAGTGAGGGGTATTGCACTTCAAGGATGATGTGGACCATTTGAAGCAAGCAATAAAAATGGTCAAGGGAATGGAAAAGAAGACCTGGTGCTTTTACAGTATCTGTATTAGTACCAAAAACGAACAAAAAAATTCCACCAGCCCTCCCCTTCTCCCTGTTGGTATTTTTCTAGCTGTTCATAAAACATTGCTTCTACAGAACTTTGGGTATACTCATTTCAGTGACCATTTAAAAACTTCTCAGTGGTATTCAAATAATGTTTTAAATGTAGAACATTTCATATTTTTTCATACTTATTATATGTCCAAGAGTTTAAATGGATTGTTGATTGAAGGTCTGTGAAAAACTGTAATTTAGTTCTGTAAGTTCAGTGATAAAAATGTGAATCATAAAATAATGCTGCACTGCCCTCTGCTGTATTTTAAAATATGTACCTCATAAGAAATGCCAGTGGTGAAAAAAAAAAGTACATTTTAAATTTTTTCTTGTGCTGCCACATATTTCAGTTTACAAAGGAATGGATTTAGAAAACATTGAGTAGTTTGTGGCATTGTGATCTCTTAAATGTAATACAGAAACTGTTGGGGAACATCCACAGGTTGAAATCTGGAATACAAGGAAACATTCCTGTTTATGGGGCGTGGTGTGTGGAATGGGAGCTCACAGTTGCTGTCAGTAGGTGTCATGAGGCATCAGGAGCATGAGCTGGGGGTTTTTATCTGAAATCAAAAATCAGGAGTGCAAGCCAAGGCTTAGTTCTGGAGGCAGATGACCAAAGAGGACATCTGTATATATCTGTGTACGTCTATATGCATAGCTGTCACCGGGGCTTGCTCTTACTAGCAAGGTACCAAAGCCCCTTGTTTCATGTTGCTTCATCTCAGAGCTGTTTTGAATGCAATGCTCAGCCTACTGGAGATGATCAACAGGCCCGTTAAGATCCCTGCTGGGCACAGGACAGATATTTTCAGTCCTCCTTCTGTCCCTCTTTGTGGTCTGTCATGCAAGTCAGAGGAATACAACGTTGGGCTGGTGAAAGGAGTCAGTTCATCAGTGCTAGGAAAGCCCCTCAGACCCTGCTGCCTGCTCTCCTGCTCTCACCTCTCTGAGCAGGGAGGAGCTGATGGGGTGTGCAGGGAGGCCTGCACTCAGTGCCCATTGTTCAACCCAAGGCAGCCAGGGACAGGGATACACATGGATCCACACATCCTCTCCTCAGTCACACTGACAATTTGCTGAGATGGAAAGCTGCCTTAGGCACTTGTTTGCTTGACTCCTGAAGTTGCTCTTGTGCTGGATGAATGATGTCGGAAGGAACATGCATCAGCTTATTCTGAGGGCAGTCCAGCCCAGTAACTGGGAAGCTCGTTATTATCATGATATTTTTGTTCAAGCATGCTTAATGAGTTCCTGTAAAATACTGAGTTTAACCCAATATTTTGGTTTATAGGTCTTAATACCGATAATTAACATATATATATATGAAATAGCATGATCTATAGTGTTGTATGTTAATATGTGTTTTCAGTATTAATCTGTTGCAGTGCTCCAGGGATGTGTCAGGGCATATCATATCTGCATGTAACTAGAAATGAGAAAGCCTCCATCAAAATGTAGGTGCTTGGAACAAAAATGGAGTATGTATTTTAGGAACTGAGCTTCAGTAAACTCTACAGCTTCAAAAATGAATTTTCTCCTCCATAGACTTTCTGACATAACTCTATTTCCCATTAACTTATTTTCTAGAATTTCTGCTTTTTAAATCTGTGCTATTTAGGATTGTCTTATAGTAACTTTGTAGCCCTTACATAGTAAGATGCAGAACACATCAATAAAATATGATTTTTGTTTGTTTCCACCTGAGCTTCCTTAATGACAGGCTCAGTGATGTGGATGTTTTGCTGCTGACAGCTGTGGATCTGTGGACAGATGCGCATTATTCATGCTTTTTAAACAATACCTCATCTGTCTGATTCCTCATGGTTGGTACAGAGACGTTAGGAGCCAGAGAAAAGCCGTGGTGCTCTGCTGGGAATACAGAAAGCACTGGTGTTTTTGCAAGGTTTCATGTGCTGGGGACAAATTCTTCTCCTGCAAGTCACAACCAGATTCGCAGTGAGCATCAGGTGCCGTGTGGTGTTTCAACTCCAGGGGCTTGTGAAAGTAACTTCAGGAAGAAGTCTCCTCATTGCTTTGCAACTCTGTACATTTAAAATATAATTTAGGAATTGTGCAATACTCTTTTTTTTTACGATGGCTGTGTTCCTAAGAGGCTTGACAATCCTGCTGGCATTCAGGGTGAATTTGCAGAAGCCAATTTTGGAGACAAAATTAGAAGTATTTAAAAGCTTTAGCAAGTTGAGTGTTTCTGTTTAAAAATGTAACTACCTTACTTCTGGATTTATGTTTTTATTTTATTTTTTTGAGGACTGTAACCCGAAGAAAGCTAACGCTTGTGCATTCTGCTTTAGATAACTTGGAGAATGGAGAGGGGCATGAACATGCTGTTCATCCGGTAGAACTGGTTCCAAGAAGATCTGATCTTCCTTACAGGTATGTGCCAAACGTGTTTTTAGAAGAGAAAAACTTCACCCTGCAGCTGCCAACTTATTGTTACCTAATGCACTTAGTACTGGAAAACTAACTAGTCATCAGGGTACTTCTGCATATGTTTGGAAAGACAAATGCAAAAAACCTACAATTCCCTTTTTGCATTGTTTCAACTACTGAACTTTTCCTAATTATGTGGAAGAAGTCACATGGTGATGTCAGAGACAGACTTGGCCTCCTGGTTTTGAAAATAGGTTTTGTGTTGGTTTTTATGTTATTTTTTTACTATATTCTCCATGGCCTTTTAATTTGGAGTTTTTGTGTGTCTTCTTAAATCAGACTCCCAGGAGATACATTAAAGGATTGTTCAACATATTTTGATTAAATATGGGTGAATAGGATAACAATTGTAGTTTTTGGAATGCTTTTTTCTTAAGTTTTGAATTCAGGATTTTGTTTTCTTATATTGATTGTACTGTACTTTTATGACTAGAATGGAAGTCAGTCCTCCAGCTCAAGTGAATACTTTAAGCAGTATGTTGCCTTCAGCCACTGTGCCAGAATCCATGACAATTAGTAAGTACTTCCTTGATGTATCTAGATTGATGGAAAGAACTTTGAAGGTCCTGTAACTCTTTCTATTTTTGTTTCAATAAGATCTGCTTAGAGAGTCATAGAGCACTTAATATCTGATGTACTGATCATGTTAGTAATAACTTCTCTAAAATGATGTTTGTATTGGCAGGTTATGCTTCATTGTAGCTGATATATCCTTATATTAAATATGGCTTCAGTAGTTAAATGAAAAATAATGATTTGATTAACATCTTTAAATTTCTACAAGCTCTGAAAGCACTGAGGGTTGGTTCTGATGCAGTCTTGCTTCTTTTGCCTGTTTGCATTAGTGCCTAGTCAGAAACAAGCAAACAAACCCCACTCTTTCTGTGGTTTGATATGAAAATCTGCTCCAAACATAAATACGGGCTTTCATACCTTTAGTTAATGTTAAGAGGGAGGACAGTCATGTTTCAGTGATATTAAGAGTAGAACTAGTCAAGGTAAAATAGTCTTTTCTGCAGAGACAGATTAATAGAAGCACAGGCATTTCGTTTATCACATATTTGGTCTTTTTTCTTTGCATAAACTTGTAGAACAAAAACTTAGTTCTTAAACTGTGTCGAAGCATGTAAGCCAGTATGTGTTTGTATTCCTCACTGTACAGAATGTTCTGTAACTGAACTGGCTTTGTTCCTAAAGCTCTCGGGTGTGTGTTTGTTTCTTCTTATAAATTTCAATATGTACAAGTTTTAAATTACGACATTTGGGAAGTTACAAGTGATGCAGCCAAGATTCTTTCCTGCAATTGATTCATGGAATCATCAAAAGGAATGAAATCTTAAGATACTCTAATCTTATTTTCTAAAGTAATTTTCAAATGCTGTGTCAACCTGTGTTAAAGGAGATAAAACAAGCATTTTCACTGGGCAGTGTTTCAGGCTCTGGAGCTGGTCTGCTGACTGAGCTTTGCAAAGCTGAAAAATCCTTTCTTGTAAAGTACTTCATGAAGTGGCAAACTAGTTTGAGACTTCTAAGTGCCATGATTGAAGTGTAGAATGGACTTACTGTTATTAGCTACAGTGATACTTTGGTCACTAGATATTCTCTGCTAATATTATTCCTACAATATCCTTTTGTTCTTATTTATTTCTCAGTTAGAGAATTGCAATTTTCTGGTGCCCCTGCACTCTGTTGATTCTGCTGTTTGTAGGGATGTCAGGTACCAGCAGGGGCCGCAGTTGGTCTCCTTCCGTTGCTCAGTTATTTCCCAGTGTAGGTAAAACAGCTATAAAATAGAAAGAAAATCCAGAGATTTTCAATTCTCAATACTTAGCAATTTGTAAATGAAATGAAAACACAGGACCAACAGAAGCATGCACACTATCATTAGTTTCCCAGTTCAGAGAAGGCTTTGGTGAAAGGAAGGGTGGGAAGCATGTCAAACCCATCTATAAAGCCAGTAGAACACCTAGTAAATAATCTAATCATAATTATAATTAAAATTCAGCTGACTATAAATTTACAAAATTAGTCAATACCTTTGTAATAGCTGATCCCGGGTATGTTGAATAAAAATGCTTTTTTCAAGTTTGTTGTTATTGGTCGTAGATTCTCTACAGGAGGAATTCAGTGCTACGACAAAGTCAGACACTGAAGCTCTTTCTCTGTATTGCAATTAGCAGAAGAATTATTAAATGCTGAGGTTTATAGCTTGGTTGCATAGCAACTGATTCTAACACATCAGGCAAGAAGAATGGAATGCAGTAGTGCAGTGAGAAAAGCTGGGAGGTCTCCAGTGACTGGATTTTTGTCTTTTTTTACTTCTGAAGACAAAGCCTGAAATGAATTTTTTAAAAATTATATTATTTTCCTGCTTTCCTGCCAACCTATTAGTACAGTACTAAACTTTTCTTTTTTCTTTTGATATGCAGGCTAGAAAGGTATGTTATGAGAAGCTGTAATTTAAAATTTCTGCCATTTAAATTATTTTCCTGAATTATGTCCTATGCATTTATAAGGTATAGGTTAACTTAGCAGCAGATACATCTCAAAAAATACTAATACCCCTCAAGAGAAATCCTAATCTAAAGAGCTTTGCTGTTTATGTTAGGCATAATTTGAGAACTTGCCCTGCTTTGCAGATTGTTTTGTCATAACCAAGTTTTTAAAGAGTTAGGTTGGTCAGAAGTTTTCTGTTTATGCATCTACTCTGCTCTGTAATTTTCAGTTTTTAAAAAAGTTGTATTTATCTTATTGAACTTGAATCACAAACAACACTGTTTCAAGAGTTGCCATTGGAAGATTGTATTTTCAGCATTGTTTTTCACCAGAACAATCTGTCCCACCAGCACAACTCTCCCCATTTTGTATTTGCAGTAGAAAAAAAAAGAAGTTCCAAAACTTTCATTTTAAAAGGATGCTACTTGTGTTCTTCTTTACAAGGTTCTTTTATTACAGTACTATTTTTAGGAAATAATTGGTAATTTAGTTTTTTCACTATCATTTTCTTCAGTTTTTAAAACTGGCCTTAACCACCAAGGTTAGGAAAGGTTGTAACATTGTGCATCATTACATGTTTTTTCATATATTCTTGAGAAATCCCTGAGCTTTTCACGTTCACTGAACTTTACTGAATAATCAAACCTCCATGTTATATTTTTATCCTGGTTGTGTAAGTGAATAAGGTGTGTGTTTTTGTACTTTCTGTGTCCTCTCAATAGCTGCTGACCTGTTCTGTAACCCAGTGACCCAGAGGTCACTGGCAGGTTCTAAATTCTTGTGTCTTTGAAAGCAGAGCTGTGCAGGCAGTGTTTGTACTTTGTCAGGGAGAGGAGAGCTGCAGTTCTCTTTACAGACTTGGTTTTCACCAGGACTCTTCTATACAGTAGAAGGCCAACACAGTTTGTTTCCTACTAAAATTTGCCTTGTGAATAGTGACATGACAGGATAATATTTACAAGATTTTTGAGCACTAAATCAAGCCTTAAAAGGCTGTGTTCATGTAGGCAGCTTAGGGAGCATCAAGCTCTTTATGCCTTTAAAGGTCAGACTTCTGATATAAGATGTAACTAGTCTGCTGAAAGTTTTATTTGCCTCTGAAAATATCTGTGTAAATTTTCACTCATGAAAATAAAAAAAAGATTCCTGTAAACTGCTTCCAGCCCACCCTGATATTCTATCTGCAGGATTGCAGAGGAGGCTGCGTGACCTTGTGTACTCTGAGGGATGATTTCACTTACAGCTCATTCTTCACAACAGGTGATTGCAAATCATACTGCTCCAATCTTTGGCTAAACAGCGGAAGAGTTGTGAAACTTACGACTTTTCTGGAGGTTGCTGGAAACTGGCAGGTGTTTCTTAAAGCATTATATATTTCATGCTTTGAGTTTGACCTTATGAAAGCTTTCTAGAAGCTAGACTTTGCATGAAGTATGGAATTCAATTAAAAAATGTTTCAGAGCAAGTATTCAGTTAATGAGTAATTAGGTGCCACAGATTATTTTCAGCAATAAAAAAAGATTTTTAGGGTTTGAAAAAGTGATGTTTAATGTGAAAAAAATTAATCAGTACTTTCCTTGATTTTTTTATCTTTTTTTTTTCTGATGAAGAATGGTTTGGAATTACTGGTTTGTACATGGGAATTCTTTTTTCAAGAAATTGTTGCAAAACTATCTGTTAGGAAAAACTTCACTAGTTATCATCTTATCTCTGTTTTTATGGAACTCTGATTATCACTTCACTTTTAGATATATTGGTGTTGAATGCTGATCCTTAATAACAGTAGTTTATTGCCTTTCATTAATAATACTTTACAGAACATAAATGTCATCAAGCACAGCTCAGAAGTAGGAGATAAAGTCTAGCATCAAACACTTCTCTGAAGTAGGAATACTTGGCCACCCTCCCACTGTTTTATTAAAAAAAAAAAAAAATAGAAGGGGGAAGAAAGATTGAGGTTGTACAGTCCAGAAGTCAGAAAATGCCAAATTTATGGTTGCTGCTACAACCCTGACATTTTTTAAATTTATTCCCTTTTCTAACCCACACAATGTATGAGACATAAGTCTGCTGGAAAAATTAGGTTATGATCATACACTCATCTTGGAGGCAAGTGTAACAGACAGACAAAAGCTCATGAACTGGGGCTGTTCTGGCAGGATTGAAGGGAACCTGCTGCAGTGTATGATACTGGATTTCCTTTGCATTCAGCTGACTCCTCTGACATGCTGCTGAAATTTTTCAGGAAGCGTAAGTGAAAGTAAGAAATTATAATTTTTGAAAGTTTTAAATATTATACCTGAATTAAATAGGATGGTTTCATTTTAGTTCTACTCAGTTCCTTGCTTCAAAAGATTATGAAATTAAGGTTTCTGATTTTTTTTTCTTGGTAAATTTTTAGTCATTTAATTACACTGATAATGTTTTACTGTTTTGTGTTTACTATGGATAGAGAGCTTAAAGAAGTGTTGATGATGAACTGTATAGTTCTTGTGTTTGTTTTGAGTAATTGGTAGAAAATATGACTCCTTAATACTCATCACTTCATGAAGAACCAGCATAGCTATAGCCATGGAGCAATCTTGCTGCTCAGGTAGGCATGGGCTGGACCAGCCTTCTTGGAATTCTGGTCTCTTAGCCCAGACCGGTGGTTTGTGTTGATGCTTTCATCCACACCCACAGTGGTATCTGTAATTGAGCTAAATTAGCAAGAAATACTGAGTATGAAATGTGTTTGCATTTGTGGTCTTAAATTAAGCATTGATTTTTGCCCTATATGTGATAATGAAATTTGGGGTTTCTGCTGTGTTGTGTCTCTATAGTACTGTCATTTCCATGACTCTCAGGAAAATGAGGCAAATGGAAATAAATAAGCAATTTAAAGTCTTCTATTTCAAGAGGCTTTTTTTCTTCTTCTTTTGTGCAAACCATGGTCTTTAGCAGAATCTTGCTTTTGTGCTGCTACTTGTGTATGTGTGTGGGAGCGGGGAGTGAGAAAAGATGGGATTTCAGGTCTCTACTCATGCAGAAGATTCTGGATGGAATAAGGAAAAGAAGATTAAGTTATTATGCAAGTTAAGGTTACAATTTGAATAGGCTGGTAAAATTGAAATAATGAAGACAATTTATAATAGCTTAGCTGTATAAATATTAATAAATCAGTACACATTAAGACACTGGGTACACACACAGGCAATTACTGCAGAGTGGGCACCCCAGTGCAAGAGCAGAGCCAGGGCTACAGTAACGTGTCTGAGCAGCAATAGCTTTAATTTATTCAGAGTTAGAGACATAGCAGCAGCTACTTGTTGATTGTGCACTATCATATTTTAATGACACACTTAAAATATTTAAAATGCCATCGGCTTGATGCGTCCTTGAGGAGGATTCTGAATTCAACATTGTAGTTCACGATCTTTATTTTGTTACTGAGTGTTACTGTACAGAAAGCTTACTGTGGATGCTTTTGCTTGTGTTGTTTATTTGTATGGTGCTCTAACACTTACTGGATTATTCTGTTTTCCTCATCCATAGAGCACTCGTTTATTTCACAGATAGACTGATGGATTATCATCCCTTGTGCTAGGATTTAATACTCAGAAATTTCACTATTTCACTTTCAGTTTTTCTATGAGATTTGGATTTGTTTTATGTTTTTTTCCCTTTTCTTAAGGATTACATAGAGAACCCATAAAAGAGGCTAAGTTACTGTAGAAAAGTAATTATTCTTTCTATGCTGAATTAATGAAGTGCGAACTCCCTCTAATGACCTACTGAAATGTTTTTTGCTAATATCAGTTAGCTCTTAAGCTGTAATATGGGTATTATGGAATGGGCAGAAAAACGATCACCTACTTTCTTCGTGGTCAAAGATGCAGGAATGTTATGGAAAAAATCTGCCATGAAGAAATTTGGGTTGGCTGATTTCAAATGATACAGGAACTCTGCTGAACCCTGCAATCCTGCAAGGGTGGGATTTGTCTGCAGATTACCAAGGCCAGGCTGGAATTGTGCTGTCTGCAGCACTGACTGGTACATTTGGTTGACATAATAAAATCTTTTCCATTTTATCCACTACTGGAGTTTGTCAGACTCCATCTGGCCCATAGGACAATGTTAAGTTCTTGTTAAATGGGCGAAAATTTCTGTAACTATAGAAAATATTAAGAAAGATATGGGTAAATCTGTGAACTGAATGTAAAGGGGAAAAAAGTTGTCCAATGGCTTTGCCTGTTTGAAGACATCAAGTAATACTTGCAGAACAGAGTTGGCTGATTTATTTATATGTAAACATTTCACTTAACTGTTGGAAGGGGTGGTTTAATATAATTGTGTACTTGTAGCACTCATAAAGTTATTGATTACAATATGTGAAGTTGTTAATGAAATTGTTGGAGCTGACACTTTTCTGTATGGTACTTGACTGTTTTGGTATCATGTTAAACCTAACCTGAAGGAAATCTTTAAAAATCCTAAAATTCTGTCAGTTGGAGTTTTTTTATTTTTATTCTTGATTTAATGACAGGAAGTATTTTTAAGGTATTTTTAAAAAATAGAAAGGATTTTATAAGAAATGACAAGGTTCAGAAATCCCATCATCTTTAGGGCTGAACTTGAGAAGCAATGCCATGAAGAAGCAATGACATTATCTCTACTTCCATCTTCCTGTAGCAGTTACATTTCCTGTGTCAGGATTTATAGCCAGGGGAAGAAGCAATTCGGAGAAGCTGAATGAGTAACAGTGTGTCTCATTAATATGCATGTAGTGAAAAGGTGCATTCTGCCCTGCATCTGTGGTGAAAACAAAACAGCTGCAACCACAGGCACACTTGTAAACATTTGTATTAAAGCCAGATGCAGACTAATGTGATTTGATCAATACTTCTGATGTGGTGTAAAATACCACCGCTTTTGAAAGATTGCTCAAATTAGTGATGAAATTAAGAGCATTTTTATGTGCTTTGCTGAATAGAAAATGCTGTTGGCATCATCTTAAGTGTGCTGCCTGTGTACATGACTTCTAGATCTGCAATGAATGAAAATGCACACAGAAATTAATCCTTTTTGTTCTTTCTTCTTAGATGAACTTCGTCAAGCTATCGTGGCCATGATGAATAGAAAGGATGAACTGGAAGAGCAGAATAGGTAGTTTGCTTTTTTTAGTCAAGAGGGACTGTAATTTAAGAAAAAAATCTGTTCTCTAATACAAGCTGTCCTTTCTGTAAAACTATACATAATATTTATGTAACATTTTGATGTATATATTATTTTTTCTGTGAAAGGTTGATGTAATAATTCACTATTTAAATGTTGGTACGGAAGAATAGTTGTTATGAGGGTAACTTTTTGCTTTTAGTTTAATCAGATAACTCTTTGTATCTTGTGAGCTTATGCAGTTGTAGTTTTTTCAAAACCAAACCTTACAGCCAAAATTCTGAAGCTCTCTCAAGATAGCTTTCCAAATGAGCAAAAGTTTCTCCTAATGCAAATATTCAGAAAATTTCTGGTTTTCCTCTTCTGGTGAAGAAGTGATGTAGGATGGCTGACAATGTAATGCTGAAAGTGGCTTTCATTTCTGACTGTCTTAATGTTCACTTGGGGAAAAATGATGATGTACATGTAGAAATGATCAGTTGCTTATATAAAATGCCATCAAACCTACTTTGTATTTATTTAGTTTATTGAAACACATAGTTAGATGAATGAAAATACAAATGTATTCAATGCTTTAGTAGGGCTATTTTGGTAATTTGTATTTTCGTATAGATATTTTGGGTTTTTTAATGCTGAGCCTACCAACTGATCCTAATTTCCTGCCTCCTATTCTTCCCACTCCCATAATTGTAAGTTATTGCCTCATTCAGCTTTGTGGGTTTTTTTGGCAGAAGGACCAGGATGCTATGGGTTTCACCATTATGCATCATGCTGACCTTTGCTATCTCATCAAGAGTTTTTACACAGAGGTCTGTGGCAGTGCTCTTGGCAGAGACAAGAGCCCTGCCTTGCTATAAATATATTGCTTATAGATTATTCCTAAGATCTATGGACTTGCACTGAAGTACTGAAAACAGCTTATAAGCTTTTTTAAAAAGCAAATTCTTTCTGTGTTGATAGTACAGTAGATCCCATAATAGGTTGTGCTTTGGGCTTGTTGACAAGATAGTAATACAAATTAATAGTAAGCATTTGCAACTGCTTTTTCCTTGTAGCTTTTCATATCTTTGTATAATCAAATCAGGTGAATTTATTACACTGAATAATGAAATTTTAGGATGACATTAATGGTGTCATTCAGGCAACCTGCTCTGTGATTCCTAGCATATACTCTAATTGCCAGGTAGTGTGTGCAGTGTTCTAAGAGAGGTTGTTGCCTTCTTGCAGGTCCCTGCGAAATCTGCTGGATGCAGAGATGGAGCATTCTGCAGCACTGAGGCAGGAGATGGAGAACTGCAGAAGGAAGGTGGCAGAACAGGAGGAACGACATGCCACAAAAGTCCAAGCCTTGGCACGGTAAGAAGTGCTGAAAATGTCTCAAGAAGTAACTGCAAGGGAAGAAGAGAATAACAGAGTCTGTATACAAGAGAAATCATTTTCAAGTAGCTAAGTTTGCAGAAGAACATAAGTGATTTAGGACTAAAAATCCTATCGTAAGCAATAGCTGTTGCTAAACATTATCAGCAAGCAAGTACCAAGTTCTGAAGTGGTGCAGCTGTTTTTCCCATACCTCTAGGAAGGTCAGCTGGAACAGGTTTCTCAGGACCATTTCCAGTCAGGTTTTGAATATCTGCACAGATGGAGACTCCCCAGTCCCTTTGGAGGGAGCGTTGTTGGCAGTGACTTGTTTGCAATGCTGTTCCTAGTGGGGTCCAGGCTGCTTATGGCTTTCTTTGCCATAGAGGGGGTGTTGCAGACTCGTGCTCAGCTGCTTGTCCCCCAGGGCTCCCAGATCCTCATCCACAGAGCCGTTTTCCAGCCCTCCAGCATTGTCTGGGTGTCCTGGGCTACTTCTCCCCAAGAGCAGGACTCTGCATTTACCCTTGTTGAACTTCACAGACATTTTCTGAGTCCAGTTCTCCAGCCTGTCTCAGTCCCCCTGGATGGCAGCACAACCATGCAGTGTCTCTCTGCTCCTCAGTTTGTGTTGTCTGTGACCTTGCTGAGGGTGTGCTCTGGCCCTGCATCCAGGTCAGTAATGAAGGTGTTAAACAGCATTGGCCCCGGTATTGAGTTCCCTCCAGCCTGACTTTGTGCTACAGTGAAATTGAAAGAATTTTAACCCTCCCCTTGTCTAAATGTGATTCAGCTTAAGAAAGACTGTTGAAGGTAAATGCTGCTGTAACAGTGTGGTTTTCTCCTTAAAATTCAAAATAAGCTCTAGAGTAACCATGATGTGTAAGATCTTGGAGGTGATTCATGTGTATAGTAAACAACAAACAATCCGAGAGTTAAATAATCTGCCTTACCCAGAGAGAGGTGTTTGTTTCCTGCATGCACAGGCAGAGTGTTTAGTGTCAGTCACAAAGTACCACAGCTGAGATTCCTATAAGCTTTTTATTGCCTATTTGAAAATGGTAAATATAAAGCTTTCTTTAAAAAAAGGTATTTTGGATGCTACTAATTCTGCTTTTGATGACACATCAAACCAAACTACTTGCTTTGAGGGAGGGAGAGATATGAATAAGTGGGTTTGACATTCATGTGCTGTAAGGCAATAGAGACAATGCAAATACTTCATCATTTAATATTCATGTTTCAGGTTATGGGAGTTGCATATTCATATTTCTTTGACTCACTTCCCCCACAATTTTAGAATTTGCAGTGACATATGGGTGAATCAGATATTTGTCATGCACATACCTCTTTAAAGAATAGATAAGGAGCTTGTATAACAAGACCTGAAGAGATGCTCACTTAGACTAACAAGGTATTTTTAAACAAGTCTGTGTAATTTCTCTTATTGCTGTATGGGTATGTTGTGTTGATTGCTCTTCTGAAAGTCAGTTTGCCTTGTCATGTGATAAAAACAGTGTTGAGAGCTGCTTGGGCATGATAAATTCATGTGTCACCGGTTGCTTTGGACTTGGGAGGCATTTCTTTAATGATTCATTGCAACTCATTTTCTGACATCCTAACATAAGAAACTTTGTATGTAGTTTTTTTGGAATATAGGTTTTTCTTCTGAATTTTTTATTGATTCACTTTGTATGCTGTAGGTGATGCTGCTGCAATAATAAGAGTAGTAAATTTTTTGAAATAAATAATATTTTAAATATTATGCTTAAGAAGTTGAGCAAGCTGAATGATCTAAAGAATTTGAAGCAACAAAAAGGTTGGAATTCCTTTGTGAGTGCTGCATAATGCACTAGGTGAGTATGAGGAAACTATGTTTCAGATATTTTGAAGCAGTGAAATCTCACTGCTTCCCTTGAAAACAATTGATCACATGACCAGAGTAGAAAATTTTCCTCAGTTGTAATGTTCTGAATATTTTAAGGCAAGGGAAATCATTCAGTAACAATCTGACTGTTGTGATTTGATGAATGAATGTTTTTCAGATTATGAGAGCTGATAATTTATGTGTGTCCCTAAAGCTCTTTTGAAGAATTTGACATAAATAGCTTCCTGAAGGCTTTGAGAACACAAATTTCAGTGACACATCAGTCAGTGCTGAAATGATGGCTTCTGGAAATCTGCAGTTCTTCAACTGGTCTCCTGGACTCTCCCAAGAGTCTCTGGCCTCCCAGACAAAATGCTAGTTTACTGAGAGACATTTTCCCAAGTTTCCCAATTTCTCTTTGAAAAATGGAAAAAGTCTTAGGTCAGTTTAGTTTCAAGTAGTGGTAATCTCATTGTTCCATGTGAAATATTTGAATAGCTCTTTCATAACAGTTGTTCTATTGTTCTAAAGAGGAGCAGGCTCAGGCTCAACCTATTTGCTATCTTCTGATAGAATACACTCAACAGTCTCTCTAGTATGATGTTGTCAGCTGGCCTTTTTTTTTTTTTTTTTCTTTTTGTTTTTTTTTTTTTTTTTGTTGTCGTTGTTGTTTTGTTTTGATTTTGGTTTTTTTTGTTCTCATCAATGAACCTTTCTCAAATTGCATGGATGTATTGTGCCAGTGGCTTCTTGGCAATACTGAAATTTTTTAATCGAGATTCTTTTTTTCTGTGTGGAGTACTATTACATCCCTTTGGTAGGCAAAGAAATTTATTGAAGTTGACTGTGAAATTGGATAATCCCAGATTGCATATGCTCAGACTATATTCAGCAATGTTGGAGGAAAGCATATTACAAAGGACAGGCTTTGCAACAAGAAAAGCAAATAGAGAAGAAGAAAATGCACTGTGTGGGGAATGGGGGATGAGAATTTGGCTCTACTTTGTCTTACACTTCTACATATGTCCTGTTTACTGTAGATTCTGTAACCTAATCTGCCTCCTCTATCTGCTGTCTGTATTACATCACATTGTTTTTGGATTTGGCATTTTCTGTTAGTCTGTTTTACAACACTTCTTTCACAGCCATAGCCCTTCAGTGATAGGTGAAATGATGTGTGGTGCATCTTGAAATGATTCCATCACTTCCCTTAAGCAGCTTCTTAGAGAAAGGAAAAAATACCTCTTGTTGCTGCTTGTGAAAACTAATTTGAATATTCCTATATTAAGTGTCTTTTTCTTCCTGCTTAGTTAGTTGGTGACATGTCACAAGTCATCAGTAGCTGCTATACACAAAAAAAAATACTGGGAGTGGAAGTCAGCACATTTAGTGAGGGACAAAGGAGCTTCCTAGAGAGAGCAGGAGGAAGAAGTGTATGAGGAAGATTATTTGGCAGCAGGTCATCAGCAAGGGCAGGAAGAAGAGAAGCAGCAGTACCATGGGGAGGAGGAAGAGAAAGAACTCCTAAACAAGGTGATAACCCCCCAGTCTCCATCTCTGAGTGAGCCCCCAGACAGGGAAAAGGTTTCGGTGATGGCCCTGCTTCAGCTGCAGCCCCAGCCCATGACAAGCAGTTAAGTTGATCACATTATTCCTCATTGCAGCTTTTTCTGGAGATTGGTTTTATTATATAATCTCATTATGTTGTATACAGTTCAACTTCTACTTCAATGAGTAACAGTTTGCATTTTCTTTATTTAATTTAGGGTGTATTTGATGACAATTAGCTGTGATCTTGAATCTCCTAATAGTAGTCATTCAGGTCAGAAGGCATCTCTGGAAGTCCTCTAGCTCAACCTCTGCTTTATATTCTACATATTGTTGCAGGACATTGTTTATTTTAATTCATTCTTAATTCCTGCAGGTTTTTTTATTGTTTGGATATTTGGTGCCTTTATAGTATTTCCTAAAAACCTAAACTTTTTAATCAAAACATAGACAACTATTGGATTCTTGTAGCTTGTCTATTTGTTTTGTTTTATTTTATTTTATTTCATTTTTCCCAATGCTGAATTTAGGAATAAGACACTTTTCTGATGTAAGCTTCACAGAAAGCACTTGCTAGAATCTGATATATGTGCCAGAAACTTAATTACATTATTCTTCAGGCCACCATACCTGAGATACATGAGAAATTACTCTTTTTCAAATTCTTTTCTTACCATGCTCATTTTACAGAAGCCCTAGAGAATTTTTATATCTTTTTCAAGAAGCAGATATGTGGTGGAGTTTTGTTTGGGTTTGTTTCTTTCTTCTTGTCTATTAAGGTAAAAGAAAGTAAGTCCTATAAGGCCTCTTCATCTGCAACAAAAACTGTATGCTCTATGTTCATTCACTGCATGCAAAAAAAGGCAAGTACATGTTTCCTAAACATAAGCTTGTTTTATGCTGGTAAAAGAAATTACCATTCTGACAGAAGTTTTGATTTTCTTTTAGACAAGGTTTCCTTAAATGCTAATTCTTAAATAATGAAATAGAGAGGAAGTATCATTATTTTTGATTCAGAATTAGGCAGGGAATTGAAGGTATTTGACAACTTACATTTATTATATAATTGATCATTGCTATATATAAGCTATAAAGCTTAATCAACAACATTCTAGACCTGGGCTAGATGAACAAAAAGTGTAATTTGTAGGAATACTAGATTGTCATCCTCTATCATTGTCATTTTCCCCTATATCAGCTCATATTGCCATCTATTTCAGCTTATTAGATGGAAGAAGTGATCAGGCAGGGAAATTTGTTATCACTGAGGTTTTGGAGAAGGGTGTGCTTTTAGTGTTACTGTTCTGCCTTTGTTTTCCTGGCTATTTCAGCCTGATTTTTTTTTCCCCCCTCTCTATCCCCTTCAACTAGTACTTAGTCTTAAGAATAAGCACTTAACTAGTGCTTGTTCTTCAGCACAAAATGTGGAACTCTTTGGAGCACTTTAAAGATGCTGAAAATGTGTTGATCCCTGGGCTCATAACAGGTGAACAGTTCTGCTTCAGGTTAGGTGGTGCAGTTTGGATACATTGCAGAAGTACAGCTGGGGCCTGCATGCAGAAATGTCTAACATCCTTCAGTCTGCAGATCTGACCTTTAACTCCTGTACAGGAATTTCTCCTCCTGTGAAATGCATGTTAGGAATATATCTGATAAAATGCCTCTTGAAGTCATTAAAGCCATTTTAATGAGTGCTTACTAATTGTTTTTTAGATATGCTCTGATTAAAAGAACTATATGAATTCATATACATCAGGATGGGCCCTCTTTGGAATCCAGCTAAATAGTAGTAATGAGAAAGAGATGTCAAAGAATGAGAAGTCATAACCTGATAAAGAGGCATATTAGAAAATTGTGACTGGGCCATAGTATCCTGCTTTGAATTTCAGTCTTTTATCAAAAACCTTAAGTGAATTAAAGTCTTTCTCAACTTCCTCTGTACTGTATCAATTTTAAGTCAATTTTAAGGCACAGCAGTAAAAAATGGATTTTTTCAATTGCTGTCACAGTACAGACAGAAGGTACTGAGTTTATTCTCATATGTGGAAATGGGGTGATATGTGGTTATTTCATGAGAATCCTTAATACTCAACATATTGTAACTGTACACAGGTGTTTTCATGCAGACATTTTTACAGTTCTGGTGAGAAACCTTTTTGTTTAGCTGTCACAGAATTTTTTTCATGAATGAATTATTTAGGTTTGTTTTAATGTAGTATAGAGGATTAAATGGTGTTTTTAATGTTTTTTTTTTCCCTTAACCTGAATATCAGCATCTGTCTCTGGTGGAAAAACTGATTTATTCTTTGTAGTCTCAGAAATAAAAAAATATCATCAAATGCATAAAATCATCAAGGACTTAAAATTTGACTGTCGAGCAATCAATAGCTTCTCAATTATTTAGCAACCTCCTACCAAAATGCTGAATAAAATTGAGGTTACAAAGTTCAGCAAGCTGACTTGAAATCCATAGGAATGGGAATATAGTGCCAGTCAAGGCTTCTTATAGGAGCAGTATAGCACTGCTCACAGCAGCAGTTTGTGTGTGTATATATAATATATGTAGATTTTATGTGTGTGTGTATATATAGCATGATAAGGACCATCAAACATACTTGCATGTTTTTTTGAATGCTTCTAATTCTTAAATAAATTCCCATAAATAAAATGCCAATTTTTTTGTGTATCACCTGTTTACAGCTCTCTGTGCTGTGTTACACGTCCAGGTTCCGTCGTGCCTGGAGCACGGCCTTGGCTGGCTGAAATTCCCTCCTCTCTCTAAACACTTGTGGGGTTCCATGCATGTTGTGCTGCATTTGTGGCACCTGCACATTTCTACTTTGATGTTTTCTTAAAGAAGAATAGAAGTTGGTTGAATTCACAATCTGGAAACACATTTTAGTTGTATTTCTTCGGTATAAATGTTTCTGTTGTACTCGCTTAACTGAATGGGCTTAGACAGATAATTGAATTTTCAGATATGTGATTTGTCAGCTTTGTTTAAAATTCAATCAGTTGGAGCCCTTTTTATTCCCCCCCAAATATTAAGCATTAAGGTGCTTAATGTTGTTAAGTGGAGACATGATAGTACCTGGTTTGAATACTTGTACACTCCAAAGAGAAATGAGATGGGCACAGGCACTGAAATGACAGCCAAAGGGATTACCTAAATTTCTTGTCTTATGGTTTTCATTTAGGAATGGTTTGTGGAAAACTTTTGCCTTGAATGTTGTTGCTGAAGTGCTGGCGTTTTCTTACAATGATAAAGCCTGTTTCTAGAGCTGAATTATTATTTGCTTGAAATTAGATAGTTGCAAACTAGTAAAATAATGGTCTCATTTTACATTGGCCATTCTGAATTTCCTTGTGTAGTATCCTATCCTTATGTTTTTGTTGATTGTTGATTTAGATGTTTGTATGCCTTTAATATAGCATAGTATAGAAAATTTAAATTAAACAATTAATGGAAAGGTTTTGATTATGAGATAATCTGTTTCACTGGTGTGTTTATGTGGTCCTGGAAAACTAATTTTCCTGGTACTCTGCTGTTGATGTAATATTTAATATGTAAGTTTTTTTTTCCTTGCATCGTGGTGACACAACTTAGGTAAAGCTCACTATAACAGTCTGTTTGTTTCCATTGAAAAGAACTTTTCATCTATTTTGAGAAAACAATAATATGTATTTATTCTGGGTTTTTTATCAATAGAGAAAATGAGGTGCTAAAAGTGCAACTTAAGAAGTATGTAGGAGCTGTCCAGATGCTCAGAAGAGAAGGTCAAACAGTGGAAGGTAAGGATAAAATGAAGTGGGTAAGAATCCATGCATCGGGTTTGTTTTTCTGTATGCTGCCTTTGAGGGAGTAGTATCTCCCAATAGTGAAAATAACATATTTGATATATTTTCCTTTTGAGGAAAATACTGATGTAGATTTTATTTTTACAGAGCATTTTCTGGTAGATGAGGTGGTCTTACTTTTTTCAATAAGAAATTTTCCAGAAAAAGCTGTCAGATGAAAATTTAGCTTAAATAAAAAACTGTGAATTAATGTGATATTGGAATGTAAAAATAAAAGTTAATATCTCTAGATTATACTGTTTTGGAGATCAGTATTTGCAGAGTGTTTGAAATAGATTCTGTACTGAGTAGGAATGAGCAGATTTTATATCTGAAAGAAAATGAGTGAAGTTATCAGCAGTTTTACCTGTTTGTCTTCTGTGATCTGTGCTAGAGGTATCCATGAGGGGATGAACTGATGTCTCAGCTCTGAATCCTCTCCTGGTGGGACCTAGATTTCCACTGGTTACAGAAGGCATTTAGAGAGCTGAGAGGGGTTTTCAGAAATTGGCACCATCTGTCTATTTTTTTTTAATTGTGAATATTTTGGTCATAAAAATGGCTGTATGAATGAATACTATTGCTCTTAAGGTCTAGTCACTGTCCTTATCTGGGATTTCAAAGCTTCATTCATCCCTAAAAGGATATTTGTTAGTGAGAACACATGTTTTTACTTCCGACTTTGCTGGAGTATAGTGATTCATATTAAGAATTATTCACGAAAACCATGGCTTAAGCTTCCTATAATAGCAGAAATTATCCTTCATTAGGTAGTGACAGTTTCCATGATGAGTATAATTATAGGAAAAGAAAAAAAAATATTCCTAGGCTAGCTATATTCCACCATGTTAAAATTATGCAGATTAGTGAGTGATAAGAATAGAAACTGAGTAGGATGGTCAGATTTTATAGATGAAAAAGGGGCATGGAACAGTACCAACATTTCTAAAAATGATCGCATGTATGCTTTATGCTGGAAGGTTATTTAATCAATCCACAGTAATTTTCTATAATATTTATCACTAGTGACCAGAATAAATTTCAGCTACCTACAATATTTGTAATAATTTTTTTCTTACATTCTAACTTAACGTATTGTATTTTTATAAAACTAAATTTTTTTCCTTAGCTGCCATTGAAAATTTAGGTGAAATTTTAGTACTACTGGGGCCTCTGACTCAAAGTACATAAGCATGTAAATAATCCCTGAGAAGTAGCTGCAAAAAAGGAGTGAAACAAAAGGAGTTTTTTCTTTTACCAGATTTATAGAAACTATTGTACCCATGGTTTGTGTGCATAATGAGTGATTTTAAAGATAATTAATCTTCTGAATGGCAAGAAAACAGAAGTCTTAAATGCATTGTAGATTTTAGAACACAGGTTTTCTGTGATTCTATTTTGAAAGAGTCCAAATAAATTGGGCTTCTGCTGTTATTTTTATCACTCTAAATAATGAAGACTCTATATGTTTGCTACGATTGTCAGATCAAATGCTATTGAGTATGGCTTTTAAATAGTTTCCTAAAATAATAAATGAAACTCAGCTTGATACTTTGCTTTGTGGTGACTTAAAAAGGCCAAAAAACCCCAATCAGCAAATGTGATTATAAATAAATTACCCAAAAGTCAGAACTATCAGCTTTCAAAATGAGTGATCACTGCTGTAGCCTGAGCAGTTGGATATTGGTATTTAAATATTTAATAAATGAGCATCTTGATTTTTCAGCCATCAGCAAGAGTTGGCTCTGTACTATTTTTCAAACCTGCTTAGATAGAATATTTATATAAAAATGCTGATCTTAGAAGTCTGGCTGAAGAACTTGAAGCAACATTTACAAGAAAAAGATCTTAAAATAGCTTTCAAATTCACTTAAATAATAATAAACTTCTAAATTCTTCCTCAGAGCAAAAATCAGTTCCTAGGCTCAATAATATTTAGTCAGATAAATTATGGTCTCTCCTATCTACCTTGTTGTGGTTGTATATATAGTTCAGATTTTGAGGAATGGTGAGAGCATTTGTTCAACTTCTCTTTTCTTAGGGCTTTACTTTTATGTGTTAAATTGTTTTCTTAGAAATTCATGAGCTATGAGGAAAAGTTGGATTGGATTTTGTGTAACTTGGAGGAGATTTACTTAGAATAGGCCTTAAAGTGATCTTCAAATACATAAATGATAGCTGGGAACAGGAATAGAGTAAACTGTAGTTTTCATTCACTACAGATGAAAGAAGTAATGGGCTGACATGGCAGGTGAAGGGAGTTTGATTAACTATCAGGAAAACCTTTGTGAGAAGAATATTTAACTTTAAATAGGTTGTGCAGAGAAGCATGATATCTCCGCTCTTGGAAGTTTCTAGGAATAAATTAGACAATTAACTGTCAGGAATGGAATAACTCCAGCTGATTCTGCTTGATGCAAAATCATGAAATACTGGATGAAGTATGGAATGTTCATTCTCTGCCCTATTTTCTGTAATCTCTATGATATGTAAGCAGTCTGTGTAAGTAATATGAAATGGTATTTTGGAAGCCCAGTCAAAAAAAAGGCTTAAAAGAGAAGCATTAGCTTAATTTTAAAAGACTTTGGGCAGGAATTGCAGGTACTGCATACATATATTAGGCAGCTGTAGTCACAGAGCAGCCAAATGCTTTTAGTTTACGTTTTTTTCTGTTAAGATTCCAGTCTAAACATTTCTCACAAAAAAAGGTCCCTTCAGAATCTGTATTTTAGTACTTGTAATAGTGTTTAATATTATGGTCTGTTTCGATTTTTTTAATAACTGTTTCTTAGAGGACTATTGTTTCTAAACAAGATGTCTTGGATGTTTATGGAATTTAACTTTTTAATTTGAGGTATCTCTTTGTTATAGTTCTGCCAAACATTTGGAGCACTGATGGTGAATTTACAATTCCAGAGCAAAAGCAAGTAGAAAACAATGAGGAACTGGCCAGCTCTTATGAAAGGAAATTGATTGAGGTAAAGTTTGTACTGCACAGATTTTATGGAATCATAATTGTAAAACAAGGTTTGAAGTTTAAATAGTTTCTTTGCTTAGTTGATTTTTTGTTTGTTTGTTTGTTTTTCCCCAATAATGTAAAAGATAAATCTGAATTTTTTTTCTTCAAAAATGAAAAACTTCAGATATTTAAAAGTACTTTTCCTAATGGGGGTATACTTTTATATGCTGATATTAAAATGAAGGTTTTAATAAATAAGCAAGTTCCTTAAGGTTATAACTGATGGTGGTGGAGTTGAAAGCATCACAGACAATAGGTTTGAGGTTTTGTGTAAATTACAGTGCATAATTATGGGTATGGCTGCGTTGGCAGTTGAGCTTTATTTAAAAGGAGGACATAGTGAAATGTGTAGCTTTTTCTATGCTTTCATGCTGGTTTCTGATTGCAAGCCATGTTTCATTTTTGTGTTGCTTATTGAATACTGCCATAAGGAAATGTGTGATAGAAGCTACTACTTCTGTTGATATGGCCAAAAAATTCCTAAGGCAAGATTTACTTTTAAGATTAATGTAAAATTCATTAAAGGAGAAAAAAAGATAGATTAGGGTTTCATCCTAAATTTAAATACAAATTATTTTCAAGACAAAAGTAATGAAATTTAATATCTAATACCCATATCTCCTATTAAATATTAAAAGAACATTTTTATAAAAAGTAAAACAATTCTATATGTCTTTCCCTTGCCCAAAATACCCTGAAATTGGATATCGACATTAACTGATTAACATGAAGATGACTAAAAATGCAGGTCATGGATCAAAGAGCTTAATACAGTTCTTCTAAAACATTCATACTTGGTTATCCTTTTCTCATAGGACTATATGAAACCAATGCTCTCCATAACCCCTACCTTTAGTTGAGTTCTTCTGACTCCTTTCCTCTGTTCTGTACCTATCAAAAGATTATCTTAATTAAGAACACAGGTAAAAAACCTCCCTCAGCTTTGGAAGTCTCCTTAGTTGTACCAAGTTTGTTCTGCATGCTCAAGAGTTCGTTGCTGATGCTTCTGAGTTTGTGGCAGTGTCAGTGCTGACACAGCTCTGGATGTCACCACAGGAAAAGCCTTTTTGGCTTGGTCCTTTGCTGTGAAACGTGAAGTGATATTTTCTTTGTCATTTCTCTGGAGACTGCTCTCAAATGTGGTCATGCTGGGCAGTGTAACTGCAGTGCTCTCAGGCATTTGGGTTTTCTTTTGACAACAGGTCTTTAGAGTTCTCACAGTGTGGAGCCTCAAGTGTTTACTTCACCTTTATTTGGGTTTGGGCTCTTTAAACTGCTTTCTCATATAGGGTGGAACAAATTTAAATGATCCTCTGTCCAAGGGAAACTTAGCTTATTTATAGTTTATTTTTTTGCTTCAAGCATATTGTTATGGAGAAAAACAACTGTGAAGATGATTGAAGTCCCAGTAGGGAAATTTATTGCTTAAGCTTCGTTGTGGATTGAGTAAAGGAAGATGTGATAACATAAAATGTAACTGAAAGGGTATAATTATGAGGAGACCTCCTTATTGTTCTAGCAGACTTTGATGCAGGAAAAATTAAAGGAACTTAAATTAATATTGTTATTCATTGCTCCTTTTGATTTGCTGTGATGGTAATGCATTTTTCTTTGACAAGAAAAAGTATTGAAGTAAGTTAATTGCTGATAAGTGATACCTGCCAGTTGTCCTTTTGATAATATATAACAAGTGATTTGCTGTTTTATTTGCTGTTAGATTTCATTTTTATTATTTAACTTTGCTAGGAACACTTATAAATTTTTGCATTACTTGTAGTGTTTTGAGAGAGTTGTTGAATTTACATTTTAATCGAGTCTGCAAGTAGAAAGTTATTTCAGGGACATCCAAATTAGAGGGAGAGAAAATAGTCACATCAGTCTGGATTTTGTTCTTCTGATAGACAGGCACTGAGAAATCAAACATGATTTCAAATATGTAAACTACTGAGCTTTGTATCCATTCATAAATTTTTATATTGCTTTTGATAACCAGTCAACAGCAGTATTGCAGATTTTCTCTGTGAATTTGCAACTAGTTGTGTGCTGTATCTCTGTACCTGAAATGAAAGGAAATTCTGCCTTCCAGCCCAGGCTCTGTGTAATTAACAGTGACCTGTTAATATTAACCTGGTATTCTTAAATGTTGCATCACCTAGTTTAAATTGGAATTAGTGGTTAAGCTAGTATGGGAAATAATTTATCTAGAGTTAATAGTATTATATTACTGTTTTCTCTAGTATATCGTTGGTGTAGTTTAGCTCTTTTTTGCATATATGTTATAGTGATGAATTACTGGATTTGAAGGACTCCCTCTAATATAAAAAGAAATTGGAAAAGAACGCTTGAAGTTCACCTCAAGAAAATTATTTTTATTTTTTATTTATAATCAATGATGTCAGATCCTGGCTTGTCAAATTGAAGCTGTTTTTTCTGTTTGCTTTGATTCTGTGAAGGATGCAGGTTTGTGTGGAACAAAGCACAAAATTAAAAGCAGGCACTAAATTAAACTGGATTCAACTGCTTTATTTTGGGGAACTTCCCTGGGGAAGAGGGAGAAGGCAGAGTAATTCAAGAAAAGGAAATAATGAAATTCCCAGATAGTAATGAACTGCTTCCAGAAGGGAAATGATGAACTCTTAAGAAATTTGGCAGTAGTTCAAGTCCCTGTGCTATTGTTGAGGTGCTTGGATTGAAATTCATGTTGTTCAGCTGTGCTTTCATGCTGTTACTCTGTTGCCTCTGCTGTTCTCTACCTTTGGATGGGGGTGTGAGGAGGAGGGAGGCATTCCAAGAGCTGCTGTGACTGAGGAACAGGTTTCACAATGCTGCTGGGTCAGCCCACTGGAAGGGGCCCAGCAGTGTCCACTGTGTTCATCTGTCTGCTGGGACTTTGCATCCTCATCATTCCCCAGCCCCTGGCACTCTCAGAACATCCTGCATCACCTGATGCTCTCTTGACTTAAAATGCAGAGCACAGCCACGGCCACACTCGGTGTCCAAAGAGGCCTCTCTGTTTACCTGTGAGAACAACCTGTGCCATAGCCTAACTCTGGTATTTAGACTCCTCTGACCTCTCACAGATTTGCCAGGAGTGATTGACTTTAGCTCCAATCCTATTAAAATCCCAACTAAGAGTGAAGAATACATCACTTATGAATTATTGACAAAGTTTAATGCAGTTTGTTCATTTTGCATTACTCCCAGTTCAAAATATTGTGATTATTTTGTACCTGTTGAATGCTGCATTCATCAAAGAATTAAACTGAGAACAGAAGTTAATGAGTGTTTTATTAGAATCAGTTGTCATATGATCTCAACTGACAGCAATAAAATTTAACATTAAGTTGTATTTTGTCCTGTTGAATTCAATATCAAAACTACATTTCAAGGCATGAGTCAAAATTATAGCAGGGTCTGTTCTTAATGATCAGTTCAACCTAATGCATTAGCAGTACTGGGAGAGTACGGTAAAAAAAATTGATACACATTTAAGAAATTACATAGTGTGATTTTTATTCTTTTCCAATTCAGAACACAGTTATCCCTTGGCTTTGCTTTTCAGGTGGCTGAAATGCATGGGGAGCTGATTGAATTCAATGAGAGGCTGCACCGTGCTCTGATGGCCAAGGAAGCTCTGGTGTCCCAGATGAGACAAGAACTCATTGATCTGAGAGGGCCGGTGAGTATTTGTCTATTGCACTGTAGAATATCCCTCTGGAATAGGCTCAAACATGTTACTCATGATGAAATATCTATTAGCTTGAAAGAAATAACAGATCTGTGAAGAATTGGCTTTGCACAATTCCTTTCCTCTTAACTATCATAGATTATGCTTTACATTTTACATTTTCCTTTTAAAGCAAAGAAGATATCCCTTTATGTTTATTCTAGCTATAAAGTAAGGTAAAAAGCTATTGCTGCTTCAGTTCTAAATGCTCTTGCAATCTGGTTTTCTAACAACTGCTGCTTCCTTTGATTCTGCAGGTAATAGTCTATCACTGCATTTTTATGAACTTTTGTACTTATATAATGTTTTGTAAGAGCACAGCTGAAAAAAATACTCATGTGTCCTTCCCTTAATGGAATATTGGTTATAAAAGAAAGTGATCAGTAGGTTTTATATGCTTTGTATTTTCCCATAAGTTGCTTATAGACACAAAGTACTTTGTTTTAGCATCCTTTGCTCATAAAGGCCTAATAATGATGTTCTTTCCTGGATTTTCTATATCTTTCAAAAGTATATGCTTTTAAAAACCCCGACTTGTTTCTTTACAAAACTGTAGCAAATTCCAACATAAAGGATTCACAAGGGTGATATGTTCACAATCCTCTTGCAGGATTTTGTTTTTCTCTTATTGTTGTCAGTAATAGTTTTTATTGGCATTTATAAAATTGAATGTTGAATTGTAATTTCTTTATAATATTATGCTTTCTTAATTGAAAACATAATAACCACACTGTGGAAATTATTTCTGTTTTATAAATATAGGTCCCTGGAGATTTGAGTCAAACATCTGAAGATCAGAGTTTGTCAGATTTTGAAATGTAAGTTTCATAATTCACAAATTTTTCTCTTCATGCAGTCTTTATGAGAAAGGAGAATAAGCAAACAGATTCAATAATTTGCTTTTCCTGTATTATTTCCAATAACTGCATTCTTAGCTGTGGTGTTCCGTTGTTAAAAAGTATGGAGAGCTGCACAGTCCATACCCCAGTGTAGTTAAGAATGCTGAACTCAAGGAGTTTAGAGTCAGGAAGATTCCCTTGGAGTGCTTTTTAAGTGCCCTAGATCTTGGTATTCTGCCACAGCACCGATGAGTTACTGGTTTTAGTGCTTTGGGTTTGATGGGTGCAGGTTGCTATTCATCATGTGACGGACTTTCTCATTTTTACAGAATAGCTCCTAATCAGTGCTGACAAAAAACCCCAAACCCCAAAGCCCCCACAAACAACCCACCCCAGATCATTCTAGAGTGTTGTGATTTGGAATTTTGCCTTTAGCAGTCAAACTAATGAAGCTTGCTTGTGTGGATGAGGGGGTGAAAATGTAGCTGATGTGTTTGAATCATAGAAATTTGGAGATGGGTGACAAAGAGTGGATGGAAATGGCTTCTGCATAATTGTGCAGTGCTATTCTGTTACTTAATGAACTTTAGCTGAGGTTTGTGGCCGAAAATGTTGAATTTGTTGAAGTGAATAATTTTTGCTTCATGTGTATAATCAAATGTTGTCAAATGCATATGGTAGAAAAAAATCCCCCAAAACCCAGAAGACCTGCAGAAAGAATTGTTGCAGCTGGGTTAATTTCAGGGAACATTTTTAGGTTCTGCACGTATAAAAAGTTCAGGCAGAACTCCAATTTTTTTGCTTTCACATTTTCATTTGAAATGTTAAGTTGCTTTGTTGATCACTTTGATCATTATCTAAAGCATTGCATGTAGTTGCTTTGCAATTCTTATACATAAATATGATTCCCTATTTTAAGGTTTTCCCTCTCCTCCTCAGATCAAATCGTGCTCTTATTAATGTTTGGATTCCCTCAGTCTTTCTGCGTGGAAAAGCTGCCAATGCATTCCATGTTTATCAGGTAAGTGAGACAGCTTAACAGGGATTTTGTGTAAAAGTTTCTGACTGAAGTAGCACATTTTAATAATTTAAAGCTCTTCGTATAATTTCATTAGAGATCAGCTAATGAGCAGCAGCAGTAACTTCATAGATATTCATCCATAGGATTGTGTTGATTATTCAAATAGCATATTTTGAGGGTTGACTTTCAGTAGTTTAATACTTTAAAAGCATGCTAATAAGGTGACTCCATTGGTCAGGCAGTGCAACAATTCAGTGTCAATCAGTAACGCCTTCTTCAATGTGCATGTACATGTTTTACTTCAGTTTTGGGGATAACAATGACCAGAAATGTTGCTTGACAGACAGGTGTAGTTTACTGCAATAACTGACTTGAAAACACCTTGAATAATGAAACAATTCTTCACTGTGTGTTATTGAACGTGTTCACACTGTGTTGTGCCTCAGGCAGGTCTGAATTTAGGGGTTTGTGCTCCAGCTTGACTTGTAGTTGAAGCATTGAAATTTTATACTGTTCCTTGATTCCTGGATTCTTGGTTTCAGAGCAGTGCCACCCTCCATGGATAGAATGGCAGGGTGAACTTCAAACACTCTCTAATGTGCTGTCCCAGGCTGTTTGTATCTCTTTATTTGTGGATTGTTAGCAGCTGCAAAATTTCTCCACTTCTGTTTCAGCCACATGTACTTAGTTCTGAACAAGATTGCTGAAGCTTGTTGCCATTCCTCTCGCTCTGAGTGATGGCTTTTTTTGTAGAATTTTGAATCATTTATGAAGTGTTGGCAGGTAGTTGAAAAATACAGGAAAACACCCACCTTTCGGCCAGTAAAAGACAGTGAAAAATAAGACTTGAGGTAATGGAAAGAAAAGCCACCAGGATGGGAGCAGTTAGTAATTTTTTCAAAAGCACTGAATAATCAATCAAATTGAGATGCACAGGTGTGTGGAAACCTAACTTGTTGACAAGTGTAATTATTTTTGTCTTTCTGGCTTTCACATATTTCTCCACTCTGCTGTCACTGGCTACACATTCTCAGACCCAGACACAAGTCTGCCATCACAGAAATTCTTAACAGTGTCGATATCTCACCCCACCTGGTACTCTAACGATGTTGCAGATCCATGACCACCAGAAGAGCTCTGCTTTCTACTGCTTCTTTCCTAAGTTGCTCTGTGTTGTTTTTCATCCTGCTTGAGCAGGGAGGGTGGACCAGATGGCCCACTGAGGTCCCTTCCTTACCCATTCTGTCAATTCTTTGGAGCATTTAATGTATTTTTAATTTTACTTGTAACTTGGTATCAAATTAGGTTACTAAAGAGTCTGATATTTGTCATGCAGTTTCACTGTACATCACTGTGCAAGTGGCATTGTGAAAGCCTGCAAAGTATGCAGAATTCACATATGCTATAAGTGTTCTGCACATTCAAAAGGAAAAATGTTGAGATAAACCAAGCTTCCCAATTTGTAAGAGGTTCAGAACTTTATCCAAAATCTGCTACATGAGTAGATGTTGCTTGTCTTTAATAGAAAACAAAGAACTTGTAATTGAATGCTTAGCCTCTTGAGAACAGGAAAAAAGGAAGCAAAATATTTCTAAAAGATTGGAAATTCTGAGTCTACAAAAAGACAATCTTGAGAATTTTATTAGGTTTTTTATGTCTACAGTATAAAGTCATAATATTGGGCATTCACAGTGTGCAAAATTTTGTTTATTGGTATATTTGAAAAATGTGCACGTTCTTCTGAATATGCTTCATTCATTATCTTTTCACACTTGCAATTTACAATATTTTTTTAATGTTAAAAGTTAAATATAACTATGTATAACAGACAGTGTAGTCAGACTAGTTTGTCTTCAGTTACAGAACAGTACAGGATATCAGAATTTTTCCGACTTTGTCTTTTAATAGTTAAGAGAAAAAGCAGCCAAGAATTACCTGTAGAAGTGACCTAAAACTTCTATAATTCTTGTTACACTTTGATCGTAGCACCTGTTGAGATCTTTCCTTATTGAAGAATTCATGAATAGCATTCCTGCCAGTTTTTGGTCTCAGTAACAGGAGTGTCACTGGTTTTCTTCCACTGTGCATGTGAAAGAGAAGTATTTTCCCAAGCAGACATATACAATACTGTGATGAAACGTTTGAAATGAGTGCCACATCTCTGATCAATTGTATAGTCATGTGCTTGCTGAATATATATTTTACGTTTTATAGCGACCAGGAAAGCATTAATTTAGAAAACTTCAGAATAGCTTCAGTAACAGCACTGTGCATTTATCTTATTAAATCTCTGCCAAAACACATGCTCCTCATTACAGAGAATTTGATTCAATGTTGAAATTGTGGAAGAGGGTATCTACCAGGCTACCAGTATGTCCTGAACAGACCCAGACTGGGAGTGCAGTTAGGATAAATGATTGAGCTCCCTTCTGAGAGTCCTTTTATTCATAATAAACATTATTTTTACTGCCTTATCATTTATTTCTCCGGTGGCAGAAAATTAAAATGCATGTATAACTCTTTGTATCAGCTACATGAGAAATGGTATATCAATGTAAAGGAAAGTAGCAATATTACAGAATGTTGGTGTGAGTGAGATCATTCCCAACACTTTTTGGCGTTCGCATTTCTCTTGGGAGTACTTGAGTAAACAGATGTAAGAACTGACTCTTGGTTGTGCTGGATTAATTCTGAGAAAAATACATCAAATGAACTTTGGAGAAAGCTAAAGTGTGCCAGCTGGGACAGGCAAAGTTTGGAATTTTGATTTGGTTAAGCATGATTTTCAGATATGCTAAGTACTTATGACTGTACTTAAAGCTAATTGGAAATCAGCTCTAAGGTGCTTAAACTGACTGAAAATCAGATCATATGTGTGATACTATCGGGGTAAGATGTTGCTACTAAATGAGGTGCTACAAAAGGGCATGAGCCTTGACCGTTGGTTTTCCAGATGTTCATATGAGTGTATTTCTGACATGGCTCAATTTCTTCTGCATTTTTTATTATTAGAAAGCTAAAGAGATTGTCCTTCTCTCCCCTCCTCTAATGAGCCACCTTGTTAACCTTTGCTGATTTGGAACTGTGTGTCTCTGGAGCACTTCACTTGAAGGAGAGAGCAGGACTGTGCCAGGGAGACTTGCTATGTCACAATTATTGTTGATGCACTTTAGAATTGTTGTGCCTCTTCTGTCCCTTTTTGCTTATAAATAGGTATTTTATAGCAGAAAATAAGCTGTGTACATATCACTTGCCTTGGAAATAGCCAAAAGAGGGTGGAAAGAATTGCAAAGCATCTCAAGTAGTTTGGAATATTCTGAACTTATCAGTTCTACAGTATCTGTCATCTGTTTTCATGGACTTATAAATGCTTCTGAAGAATGTAAGAATTAGGAGAAATGAATATGGGTTGCTATGCCTCTTAGAAATCAATGCCAATTTTGCACTTGTGCTTCTTAAACCAGGAGAAGAAATTAATGTCACGTTAATTTGTATATCAGGAGGGTCTGACCTGGACAGGATAAGAATAGGCTCCTGCAGGGGTTTTGTTATTGTGCTTGCTTTTTAAAATATAATTTTATGTTTTTAAATTTAATACAGATTTGTAATGCTGTTTTGAAGGGCATTTCAAAGCATTTATTTTTGTGTCATGTTAACATCTGTTTCGGATGTTCAAAATCAGTGCATTTTTCATTCTTAAAAAAGCCCAGATGTTGCTCTTCAGTAAATATAGCAGGAAGAGTTTCCAGCACCAGCATACTTGTCACATAGTTTCAACCATCAAATAGTTTCTTTAATTTCTGTTAAGGATTAAGGATTCTGGACAAGCTCAGAAAGTAGGCTGTGGACTCTGAAAGCAAGAAGCATTTTATAATGAATCCTATTAGATGTGGAAATTTCAATCAGACCTCTATATTTGCAGAGTTACACTGTACTCTTGCAGTAATATTTAACTGGCAGAATTAACTGGTTGTGAATCTTAAGGATTTAAAAACAAGCTCTGGAAACGTAGCCAAATTTTATGCTCAATTTGAATGGCTGAGTTCAAGGGGACAGTTGTGAGCAGCAGATAATTCAGTGCCCTAGTTTAGCACTATCTGTTACTGTCTTAAAAATTAACAGAGCCGTAGATCTGTAGCTGTAGATCATTCAACTGTGGATGTTTCAACAATTAGAGGGTGTATAAATTTTAGGGGAAAAGCTATTTAGAATTGGATGTGCACTTCAGTGCAGTTACTGAGTTCAATTGAAAATATTTTTTCACTTGCTTTCTCAGAATATAAAATAGTAACAGAAAAATGCATATTTTATAATCTCTGTTCACCATGGAGTTGTTATGGGTTGTTCTTATTCTGGATTATTCCTTGTGGAGAATAGCAGACATTCTGTTTTAAATGAAATGCCAGTAGCAGATCTTGCTGAATAAATAAAGAATAAATCTCCACATGCAGTGCACCAGGAATTCAAAGGTGAAAGAGCTGAAAAGTGACTGATAAATAGCTTCTGGCTTGCATACCAGAGATTTTGAAGTAGCTAATCTGACATAATTTTTAAAAGGATTTAAGGAGGTCTAAAACCAAGTTGTTACAAATCATTAGGAAAGGGATAGACAAATAGAAAATGCTATTATACTGTGTATAATGTCTGGTTTATCTGTGTGCAGTTCTACTCCTCTCCAAAGAAATATATCAACTGCAAATAATATGGGTGGAAAAAAAAGCAGCTTTTTCACTGGAGGAGCATATTAGAAATTCTCAGCCTGCATGAAAGGCAACTGAGAGGGGAGTACAATAACAGTCTTTCAAATTATGAAGGAAATTGAGAGATTTTTAACTGTTTCAGAATGCAAACTGGAGCATTGATTGAAACTGTTGCCTTGCAATTTCAAAACAAGTGCATGACAGTGGTTTTCTCCACAATGTATAATTGGGGTGAATACTGAAAGTTTGTGGGTCTAGAAAATAATTGAGCAAATTAAATTGAAGAAAAATCAATCCAAACACAAAGATGTGACTTCTTTCTAAGGAAATCCCTGGATAGTGATATTTTGGAATAATAAATACCACTATACCGTTTGTTCATATGTAAGTGATCTGGATAAAATATATTTCATAATTCTCCAAGGAATTTTCTCAACTGTTGAAATCAGTGTCCCTTACTGGAAGAGCACGGTGCAAGAAACTTGGAGGTCATGGTATTACTAAACATGACTTGCCCTTGCAATGTTATGCCAGTAATAACTAATTTAGACCTAAAATGGAAATATTAGGTATGATGATGAAATATCTTTCCTTCCAGCTAATGCTTATCTTTTGTGCATGGCAAGCTCATTCTAAATGTCTTGAGAGCACATCCTCTCTCTTTGTGCTTGCTCGCGTTTGTTTTGCTTCAGGTTTAGGTCTTGACTCCTGTCTTGCCGTTCATTAGCACTGGCAGATTGCTAGTACAATTAATTTTGCACCTGAGTAGAAAAATTAATTAGATGACCAATTGATGTCTTTATTACCTATCAACAAATCATAAGGATTGTTTAGACTTCACTGGATGAAATTATCCAGGCTGTAACAGGAGCTCAGCCTAGACACTCATAACCATGTCTTCTAGGAAAAACATTAGAACAACTGCAGTTAACCAAAAGAAGGTTCGGAGGCTTATTCTCTTACAAAGTTTCTGATGGTATTACTGAGTGGCAGACTGATTAGTTATAAGCATTACAGGACACAGCCACGTGTGGAGAAACTAATATATTTTGTACAAAGTCACAGTTAAGGAAGCCTAGTCTATTAAATTTAAATATTAGGCCACTTTGGAAAGCCAGGGTCATGCTGGCAAAAGTCTTCTCTTCCAAACAACCTGTCTTCTCTAGTTAACTGGTTGCTTTCTGGTGACTGCTATTTGTGATCTCTCCAGTTTGTTGCTCATCTTTTTTGTGTGGCAGACATTGCTCAGTCAGCCTACCATTAGAAAATAATTGCTTGTCTAAAATATTCATGGGCGTACAGACAGAATCCAGATCAGAATTTTTAAAAAATTGCATTTTCATTTTACCTCTAGATGGTGATAGTTAGATGCAGTTTCTTTAGTGTCTGTGAAGCAAGTTGATTATTGCAATAATATTATTTTGTCATATTTCTCAACTGTAGAGTATTTCATTTCCTGTATACATACAGATTCCACTTTCCTGTGAAGTGTACAGCAAATGCCATTAGTCATGCCTTTTGTTGCTATAATTACCAATGCCTGACACTTAAGATAATGAAACTGAGATTTTATGATTCCTAAAGTGATATCAATATTTAAACGGCTTCTTGCAAATCCGCCTTGTTTGCGGAGCAGTGAACATTTTACATTATAAACCAAATAAGTTTAAAGATTAATATGCTAATCAGACAAGACTGTTACTATTTGCATATGAATAGGACACCCTAAGACTATAATCAATAAACATTTCTTACAATTATTTTGTTCCTTTGACTATCTTCCTAAGTATTGACTGACATATTTGCTCATAGTATTTCTTTTTATATTACCTTAAATGATGTTTTAAAACCTGATGTTTTCCTCTGCACTTCCTCGGTGAAGGAAGAGCAATATGCTTTCCTATAAAAGGGCTTTTTTTAGGATTGTTTAGGTTGGAAAACACGTCTAAGATCATTGAGTCCAGCTGTTCCCCAGAACTGCCAAGGCCACCACTAACCCATGTCCCCAGAAGCCGCATCCTCATGGCTTTTAAATTCCTCCGGGGATGGTGGCTCCACTCCTGGTGTGGGCAGCCTGTTCCAGTGCTGCACCACCCTTTCCATGAAGAAATTTTCCCTAATACTCAGTGTAAACCTCCCCTGGCACAGCCTGAGGCCTTTTGCCCTTGTCCTATCTCTGTTCCCTGGGGGCAGAACCTGAACCCCACCTAGCTCCAAGCTCCTGTCAGGGAGTTGTAGAGAGCAAGAAGGTCCCTCCTGAGCCCTCTTTTCTCCAGGCTGAGCCCCCCCAGCTCCCTCTGCTGCTCCCCACAGGACTTGTGCTCCAGACCCTTCCCCAGCCCCATTCCCTTCTCTGGACATGCTCCAGCTCCTCAGTGTCTTTCTTGCAATGGAGAGGGAAGAATTTTCACAGAAACACAGTATAAAAGAGATGGAGGAGAAGAGTATCTGATACCCAAAAATGTGTGAGGGGAAGAGTGCCCAGCAAATTCTTTGGGTGAGAGATGAAACAGGGAAAGCACAGTCCAGGATCTGCCAGCTGGGCGTGTTGACCTTGAATTTAATCACAAGCAAGCATGGCCTTGGTATTTCCTTGAAGGTTGAAAATGGAAGACAATGGACTGGCAGTTAAGAGTTGAAAGGTAAGCAACAAACTGCAAAAATTAAACTCAAATTTGCATTTTATTTTCCTGATACATGATGAATTGGATGACTTCAGCAGCTGCAGCACTAAGCAGGCAAAAAGGAGAAATAAATAGTCTTCTAATCATATTCCATTTCAGTGCAACTCAGGGCAAGTAGAGAAGAAAATGAACTGGAATGATTGGGAGAATTTGAAAGAAAGATGTAGCTCATGGCATTCTGAGAGTGATTTGAGAGTGCGTGAGCCAAGAAGGTTGAATATCCCACTTTTTCTGGAGTGGCACCCAAGGATGGATCAAAGAAGCATAAAGCAGAAAAAATTTTAAATAACTGGGGTGGAGGGAGTATACAAAGATGAGATCAGTCTTTGGAGACTTCTATAATTATTTATTTTTCTAAAGGAAACCGTAGTACAGCTTACTACATTGATTTGTGCATTGAAGTGCTGGATGCAAAAATACTGGGAAAGTAGGATTAGAATTTCTGCTTTCAGATTATTTTATAACTGCTGCAGAAAGAAGCAAAAAATTTATATTCAATAAATATCTAAAATAAATACGAGTTATGTTATGTGTTTTAGAAACTGATGAGAGAGGCTCCTTTCCCTTGCCTGAGCACCCAAAATATTCTGTTTGGAGAAAAAGGCAGCACTATTGTAATTTTACCTATTTTCTCTTCTGCAGAAACTTCTTTCACTGCAGTGGTTGTCGTGCATTGCAGTGACTGTATGGGTTCAAAGTGCGTGTTTGTGAAACGACGTTAATTATCTTGGGTTATTATAAGTCATATTTCGCTGTCAAAAGGAACTTATTATGCTGTTCAGTGATGGGGGTTTTTTGGTGCTGATTCGATTTGTATATAAAAAGGCAAAAATTACTGATTCCATGCAGCAAAAGTGGAGGCAGTGCTGCCTTTGTTCTTTAGTGGCCAGTCACTTTAGTGCTGTTTTGTTAAATAGAAGCAGAACTGTGACTGCAGAAGCACAGTGATCGTTACTCTACATGTCTGTAGTTGAGTGGATAAGCATAAAATGTGTGACATTTTTCTGTTTAGTGGAACAATATTGCCTGTTTTTGAGGTTCATGCTTTGATATGCATTGTGTCATATATTTGATACTGTATTGTTCAATTTTATGAACTAAGAAACTAGAAGATTTAACATAAAATATATTCTAGTATTTGTAGTCTTTGTGCAAGTGGATAAAATGGTCATATTGAAATAAAAGCTTATTCACTCTAATTCCTGTTATGTCTCTATGGCACACAAAAAGCTGCTCCTATCACAGCTGAAACGTTTCATTGTTCCATTTGTTTTTCATTATGCAGAAAATTCTTGAATTGGATCATTTTCAAAGGGGGAACTTAACCATAAATGCAGGCCTGCAGCTGTCTCAAAATATAACTTGCATTTGTATTCATTTCTCACAATTCAGAGGTAACTTTGGAGAATTGAGCTTGAATTTATATTCTTAACAGAATACCATTGTCCTGAAGTGAAGTCAAATGAAACTGGTTCTTATTTTTTTTGATCAATACTTTTTACTTCTTCTATGTGTTTTGAATGCAGCGATACATAATGTTGATAAAATCTAGGTAGATTGAAATACATCACTCCCATTTCATAGTGTGCTTTTCTAACAGGAAAAAAGATAGTTCCAATCCCCTGAAAACAATTATTTCTTAAATGGTAAACTTTGATCAAAATCTCTTTAACTTCATATTCCTGAATAATTGAGATGTACATTAAAGTTGAACCAGAGTTTTAAGAATTAAAAAAAACTTTATTATCTGAAGTGTAAAACTATGGACCAATGGTTCTCCAAGATTTATAGTGTTATTTAAGCGCAAGTGTAAGGGGAAAACTCACCAGTCAAGCTTAGCTGAGTTAACATTAAAAAATAATGGTGCCAATTAGCATGTTCTGGTTTTGTGTTCATGCTGATTGGGTTGTCCCTACCAAACCAGTTGCTCATTTTTCCTTTTGTTATCACATGCTTGGGCATTGCTTTGAAAGTATGTAACAAACAAGAAGATCTCCAGAAAACCCTTTTTTATTAGTGAGGGAAAGGAAGTTAGAAATACAGTAATAGAGTAGAATTACCGTAATACAGAAATAATAGTTTTTCTCTCACCCTTTTTTTATCCCCTTGTAATGCTTACTTAGCTGGTGAATGTCACAGTAGCTTCCTTAGTGTGGATCAGTCTCTTTTGCATTCCTTACACTGTCCATCCCTTTTCTCCATGCTCAAAACTATGACCTTGTCCAGCCTAGGACTGATTCTTTACAAATATTCTCAGTATTCTGTATGTCCTTTGAAGTGTTCTGCTGCTGAAATGTCCTGAGTTCTCTTGCATCTTGTGCCATTTTTATATCTGGTTTAGAAGAGTTTTCACTGCTCACCTTCCCTTAACATTATTCCCTTCCCCGTGGAATGGGCCATGGACTCACAAGCATTTGACTTCAGCATTTTTGTATTTGTGAAGCTCCCATCAATAGAGTTCTCTATCTTAGAATTCATTTTTCATTATGTATTCAGTCCATCCTTCCAGGGAATGTGAGCCACATTTGCAGGGAAGATTCAGGAGTAACTTCATTTAGGGAATATCCTTCCTGATGCTTAAACTGGAATTCTACAGTCATGAATGTCATTGCAACAGAAGAAGGTTCTGTAACATCTCAGTCAGTTTCTCTTGCTGCTGACTGTACTGGAGGGAGAGACACAAAAGTGAATCCTCAATATACCAATCTGTATTTTACATCAAAAAAGAAAAGCACCCACGTGGGACGTCCGCAGATCGGAAGGATGAGTGTTGATTACAGGCATTTGGTTTGTGTACACTGGAACTGGAGCAAGTTGGAATTTTTGCATTTGTCCTTTATTTTCCTCAGGCTTTTATATGTAAGTGGTGATGAACTGTGTCAATTGGTACCAGTCTGTTACCAGGACTTGCTAACAGCATTTTTGACTCAGAACTGCTTAAAGATTCTTAACCTATTAAGAAACTTCTGGCTCAAAACCCAGTACCATGGGACTAGGATTTTTCATTTCACTATGCAGTCATTGCACTCGTGCTTTCACATTAATTCTCAGAATATTTTCGGCATTTTGGTAATATTAAGTTAGCAGATAGTAGACTGACAAACATAATATTAAATTACTACTATTACTGCTATTGCTCTCCAAATCTCTGACTTCACACATGTTTGTGATGAGAAAATAACAGACTAATTCATTGAACATACTTATTAACTGAAATTTTTCTTAAGGCTTCTGTAAATCAGAGCTGCAGAAAGGTTACCAATCAATCTTTACACGGGAGACCCAAGTGGAAAGTGCTCCTAAATTACAAACAGAAGCTACTTAATTAATTTTATCATATTCAAGACAATATTAAAGTGAAATCTTTTCTCTACAAATAAATATTCAAGTGGTGATTTTGATTTAGTCTGTACATTTTCATTACCCTGAAAATTATTTAAGTAGGTTAGGAAGTGGATGATATCAGGAAAACAGGAGCATCAGAAAGGAAATGTAATGATCTAGAATTGATCTTTTAAATTGATCTGAAAATAAGCCTGAGAGTAGTCCTTTCAACTTTCTATAACATGACCCTAAGATAACTATATGCCTTCAGTGACTAGACTAGGATAAGTTTATCCAAATAATTTTATATTTAGTATTTACTTAGTTTGGTTTCCCAACTGAGTTTGCATTAAGTGTGTAGCAATCCCTTGTCTTGGGAATAGTATTCCCCTCTGAGATAGTAAAAGTTTAAATGTGTGCTGCATCATGAGCTTTAATATATTTCGTAGTCTGTTAGTTGATTGTCGATAAATTCAGTATGGCACAGGGCTACAAATGTTGCATTTTCATGTCTTGCCGTCTAAATGAAATCAGTATCTATGTACATAGAAGAATAGTAAGAAATTTTCCAATAGTTTTATCTAAGAAATTAATCTATGTTTTTGCAGTCCTGAAAAATTTCAATTACAGTGTACAGGGTTCCTTAATTAGTTACCTATGGGTTACAGCTTAACAGGTAATGTTGACCTGCGTGATTCACCAAATCACATGTGCAAAGATAAGTGCTTAGTTAAATTAGGATTTCCATATTAAATAACTAGTTAAAAATAATTTAAGCTTTTTTTTTTGTCATCTCTGCCCCCCACAGGGAAATTGAAACATGGATCTTGGGAATGTTTACAAAATTCTTAACAATATACTGGTTGAAGTGAGAATAGGCAGGGAGAGGGCATAGAGCTGGGTGAATAAAGATTTTAATATAGGTTTTACTACATCAAATAAATTTGATTAGAATTATGCAAATAGTTGCATTTCATTTTTCCTTCATTTGCCTTCAAAGATGTACTCAATTGTTAAAACAGATGGTCCTGTAGGTGTTTAATTATCCTGGCTTTATTTTCAAAGTGAAAAAGAAATCTGAATACTTCTTGCAGACTTACTATTGTGGTTCCATCATGACACTATCTGAATTCTTGTTACCAAAACTAGTTGAATTTTTGTTTACATATGCATCTGTAATTCACAATACTCTGAATCTTTTAAATTCTCAGATGTGCTAATTTTGGAATTATAGTATTCCTTTTTTGGAGTTATAGTATCCCTGTAGAAAATGTATTAGTATTTTCGACACTGAAATATTCTAATTTGACAGAATTTGCATGGTATCTGCCTAATATTTAGTATTTTGTTGTAAAGAGGCCTCCTATAAATTTGAGAAACTGGATGTCTGGAGAGAGAACTTCCCGAAGACCAAGGCATGGGATGCTTTTGTGGGAGAAGATGTCCACTTCATCTCTGAAATACCACCAGTCCTTAGAAAAATTGAATTTTTTCTCCTAAGGATTTGCAATATTTTGAGGTGAAGGACCATGCTTCAGTCACCAGGAAAAGCTGCAATTCAGTGTTGAAATTGGCCACATCAAAATCTAAATTTTATTTTTATCTAGCTTCCACAAAAATACAGTTGTTACTGCCCACTCTGTGTGACGGTGCTTGGTGCTGCTTTTTTACATAAGTGTTCTCTTGATATTTGCCTTACAATTTACTACTGACTTACTGTGGGGTTTTGGAGCAGCAAGGCAAGGCAGTGTCATCAGCACTGTTCCAGCTTGATTTCTGATGTAAAATACTGAGATTATTAACACACACACACACACATACAAGAATGAATAAATTACAGATTCCATTGAAGAAGCAAAGGGAAAGGTCACTCTGGATCTTGAGTTCTGATGCTTGGTTTGTAGTTTTTGACTTGTGCTGTTTCAGCATTCTTTTAAACTGTGTCATTCCCTAGAAAAGAGTGAAATCTCCGTTTTCTCTAAGTGTATTTCACTTNTGAGAGTATATTAACACACACACACACACATACAAGAATGAATAAATTACAGATTCCATTGAAGAAGCAAAGGGAAAGGTCACTCTGGATCTTGAGTTCTGATGCTTGGTTTGTAGTTTTTGCCTTGTGCTGTTTCAGCATTCTTTTAAACTGTGTCATTCCCTAGAAAAGAGTGAAATCTCCGTTTTCTCTAAGTGTATTTCACTTCTGCATGACATTTTCCTAGAGAAAGCGAATATTTAGCATGTAATTGGTAATAGGCTCATGAAATAATGAGCAGCAAACAAAAACAGAATCACAAAAACTACAGCTGTGTTAAATTATACTTAATGTCCTATACAGGCAGAAAGAAAGAACTGTGTTTATTTTCCAAACAATAAAATTTCTAGTTTAGTTTTCAATGTAATTTTGTTAGGAAGTAAATTAAGTTTCATACTTCGGATAAAATTAGGTTTTGCAATTCTGATGCTACAAAGCTAATTTACAAAGTTGAAAAACTGTATTGAGGACCTAGAAATCAATTTTATAGTGGTATTAAATTATTTTTTCCTTTGGTCACTGGCTAGTAGAATATGCTGGAAACCATGGTAACGAGAAGTGCTGCCATGGTTGCCCCAGAGTCATGCTAAAATGAGCAAGCTGTGTTTGTCTTGATTAAAATAAGAGGAAGAGAGAGAAAGAGGAGGAAAAGGAAGAAGGAGAGAATGAGGTTAATGACCTGTACAACAGCAACAGCAAATGCAGAGTCAGACATGGATCTATGGCTACAGGATCCTGGAACTTGTGGTGCCTCACATGAAGGTGCTGAGCCAGGAGGCTTTAGAGAGTGAAGGACACATCAGGTCTTTTTCTCTTTACATTATTCCCTTCCCTGTGTGTTTTTTGCAGGTTTATATCAGGATAAAGGATGATGAATGGAATGTCTATCGAAGGTATGCGGAGTTCAGAAGCTTGCATCATAAATTACAGAATAAATACCAGCAAGTGAGAACTTTTAACTTCCCACCAAAGAAGGCCATTGGAAACAAGGTACTTGAAAGAACTGACAGTATCAGTAAAAGTTGGGGGAAAAACCTCTCTTATCCATACACAAAAAATGAGGTGACTCATAAATGTTTTTACACCTGCTAGACAGTACCTGCTGTTTTTTTAGACTTTCCCCCCACCAGCTGGAGATTCACTGATAGAGGTAATGCATTGGTTTTTCCACTTACCGAAAAGTTTTATTGGATGAAATATTGATGACATACACAAATGCACAAACCCTCAAAAACTGTACTGGACAGCCCTATATGTAAAATGAAGTCTCTACTCCATTTCTCTCCAAAAAAATGCCAGCAATTAACATTGGTGAGTCATTAATTAAATATTTCTGTAAATTTCAAAAAGTATCAATCTAAATTCCTTAAATTTCCTTCACTCTTCATCAACAGTTTTAAGTTCTTTAAACCAGCTTTTTAAAGACGTTTAGGTACTTAATTCCTATAGCCTGTGTCTTTGTGTCTTAGCCCCGCCATTGTAAAGTGGAAATTTGTGTTTTCCTATCATATAGGGATTTTGCAATGAAACAGTAAATATTGTAGTATGTGTGTAGTAAATATGTAGTACCATGTAATTAAAACCTTAGTCATCAAAACTTTAAACTGATCAAGAGCTTAAATACACATTGCAATGTACACCACAAGTCCAGTAAGGACTGAGAAGTAATTGAAGTGATTTTTCTTTGCAGCATAGGAATTATCTGAAAATTTTATTTAGGTGTCACAAGTAAAATACTGGAGATTTAAATTGTGCCTATGACTGAAAACATCTTTACTAAACTGCTGAGTTCTTAAATTAGAGTTCTTAAGGTTAATAAAATATCTTAGCTTTTACATAGGATTTTCTCTTTTTACTGTTTTTTTGCCTTTGTATCACTGAGTTCTTGTATTCAATATTTAAGAAGCTCCAACCATAGTGGTCTGCGTAGTCATCATAACACAGCTGGCATAATGACTGCAAAACTCAGATCTTCATGGCATTGTTTTTGGTCTAAGACCACAGTAATACATATATCATTAAAATGCCACAGTCATCCTAATTATATCTGTCATAATTTTGTCTGCATTAGAAAAATCATCTTTGCTAATTTGTATGAAGTGATATAAATTTTCAAAAAGAAAGTAGAAAAAAATTAGAAATTCCTTACTGGCATTCAAATGTCAGTGAACTTGGATTATGAATGTTTAAAGGGAGTAACTTTGATTGACTTCCAGTGATTTCACAGGTATTCTGTAAAAAGGAATAGGTAAATTTGGCACATGTGAAATGGCAGTGTTGCACATAATCTGGAATGGGTGGTGGTGATACAAATATTAAATTTATCAATAAAATCCACTGGTCCATTTGCTTGGCTTAAGGTCCAGTTAATGTAGTTCACTGCCTGCTGACTGAGGAAATGAAAGTACTTATGAGAGCTTTTCTGCTTTTTTTTTTCATCTATTAGAAGAGCATGCATTTTTCATTTAAATTTTAGTGGATGGTTTTGTAATGGAAACCAGGCATTTTCTTCTTTGTTACATAACTAATTCTCCTTTTTTGAAGTGATGGAGTATCAGCCACTTCAGTAAATTACAAAAGCTGCCTTTTAAGCTTTTTTGATACTCTTTCATCCTTAATTACTTTAAATACTAATTGAGTTACAACTTCAGTTGCACAATTGATGCATACAAAATTATCAGTTGAGCAACTCATTAAAAAATTTGCATTGCTTATTCTTTCGGTGCTTTAGCTTTGAGCCAAAATTCTACCTTAATCTTGCATAAACCCACAGCCACTTATCAGATCTCAGAAAAAGGGTATTTTCTTTACAGTAAGGAATGGGTGCCATCCCTTTCACTCCTGAGAGACTCCTGTGATGAGTTGTGGGGCAGTCACAGAGTGATGCTTTCACCTCAGCTGTGCAAGGCTCCGTTTGTCACACAAGAGCTTCTTTGCACAGCACATTGTGCAGGCAGATTTTTGTCCTTTTAGTGGTGCTATTTTCTCTGTGTGTCACAGAATGTGTTGCCCTTAGGAATTTGTATCATTTTGTGCAGTAGTCCTTGGAAAATAATTGTGCTGTGTGACTGAGATGGTTAAAGGCCTTGAGATGGCCCTGCTTTCCATGGCCAGTTGAAGGTTTTAAAGGAAGGTTTAAAAATTCAGTATAAAATTAACTAATTTATGTGGAAATGTCTGTCTTGGAATTCTGCAGAACTTTCAGTTTAGGATGAGGATTTGTGCAGGATGTTACACATGGAAATGTTTGGTAATAAACATTAGAAGAGATATTGCCAGTACTACTTTTTTCAATAGTGCTTTTTAAATTTAGTTGTTACCAAATCACATTCACCTTTAGATAAGAACTTAGGTTTCAAAAGATATTTTTTCTCTCTGGTATTAGTTTTGCTGCGTTTGATAGAATTGGAGCTGTCTTCCCATTCCTAGATTAATCAACACAATTTTAAATCAGTGCCTTAAGAACAGTTTCAGTAGCTGAATTCTGCTAACAAAAGTATATCTTACATTAGTCTATGGTTTTCATATCCTTTGCAACTCCTCAGTGTTATTAGACACCCAAATAACATATTGGTAAAAAACAGCCCTCCATGTGTAAATGGCTAAAAATTACTATTTTACAGCTTTTGGAGAATGGCACTGATGCTTTTATATCCTTCAGGTCACTACCTGGATGAGTTTATTCACTGCATCCCTCAATGCACTCTGTACTGTTGGGCTAATGAAGGGGATGTGCTTATTTTAAATGTCAGAGGCATCCAAAGTAATTGATACCAGCACTAAATTCCATGCTCAGTTACATGTCCCAGATTTAGGGAACCTCCAGGATCACAAGAGGACACCATTTTCCTCAGAATCCTGGAATCACTCCTGCAGACTGACAAAATACTGTCCAGTGCTTTGCTATGCAAAATATTGGACCTCAGAGGAGGGACCTTAACTAGAAGAGAGTAATGTAGAATAAAATACAGAGAAGTATTAATTTTCATGCGTATTTTTCCTGTTTACTGTGGTAGAAGTCAGGGAGGTGAAGTTCAAATGCAAAGTTGCGGAATTTGACACTAGGAAAATGCAAAAAGAAAGCAGAATTTCAGTTGAATGAGGATTTTAAAAAGTCAGAACATCAAGTATTATTGCATTTTAGTATTACATTCATCAAGTAGCAGTGGAATTTGAAAATATTTAACAATTATAAACCATTATTATTATTATTATATACCTTAATTTTGATAGTTATGTTTTTAATGCATTTTTACCTTTCAATTGTTTGCCTTCAGTTGGGACATTTATCTTAAAAGTTCATATTCATGATCTTTCTACAAAGTATGTATATAGTAATAAAAACTAGCTTTAATGCTTGAGGAAACATAAATTTAATATACAGAAAACCAATTAGTTGAAAAATAACTGAAAAGAGGAAAGAATACCTCTTTAGATAGGTAACCTTTTCACAATTACAAAGAAGAGTGTGTATTTGCCTTTCAGCTTGGTAACCTCATTTTCAGTATATTAGTTTAACATTTGAATTTAGTAAGTTAGAACTAAAATAAAGCAGGGAAGAGAATAATTTGTTTCATATATGTTGCTTCGAATCAAGTTAGATATTTACTGAAGGGAAATAATAATGCTTGCAAGAGTCCATGTATTAATTTTCATATATACTGGTCCTCATGCTGTATATGTTCTACTAAAGATCTTTCAGTTCTGGTAGCAAATAGTTGTCAAAATCTTTATGAGTAATCCTGGCAAGATCCTGGTGTTCTTTCTTTAATTCATCAATGGTTTGTTTGAGTAAAACAAGAAATATATTTATTCCCTTGTGTTTTGTGTATAGCAGAAATGTCATATATTCATCATATATTTTAGTTCTTTTTAACTGCAGATCAATTTCTTTAAAACATAGAAATTTCAACTGTATTGTTAACACTTGAAGAGTTCAGTTTTTGTAATTTTAAAACATGCTCCCCATGTATCAGCCTGGTTTGTGATTTGCTCAATATTTTATATATAGTTGTATATACCAATATTTGTCATTTCAAACTGTTTTTTCTTGCAAGAAATAGATTTTTGCCTTTTAGCAAGCCTTCAGGTACTTTGGATGCTTTGAACTCATCCTTCCATTCTCACTGTTTGTCTTTGTGCCTGCTGCCTTCCTGTCAGGAATGCCCCAGGACAGGCTGGGTTCCATGGGGCAGCACTCCAGGTCTGCAGTGTGCCCAGTTATGGGAAGCTCATGAGGAGGAGCTTTATACAATCACAGCACTCGATTGTGAAGGGTTCCCTGCATGTTTTTGCATAGAAATACGATTTTTTTCTCATTTAAGATAACATTTAGCTAAGGAACCTTTGCTGGTGCTATAGTGGTATCTCTCAAAATAGTGATTAAATATTAATACATGAATATTTACTGGACTTACTAGTCTAATTTTTTAAAATATTGCAGCATCCTTAAAATCTCGGTTGCTGCTTCTACATTGGGCAGATTATAGTAACCGAGTAAAGATCTAATTAAGAATCCTCTTGCAGTAGTGTTGTCCCAATAGAGGGCATATCAAAATAGAAATGGTTCTTTAATTCCACTGAAGACCTGAATTCAGTGATTGTCTAAGTGAGGAGAAATTGAATCAGGTAGCTTTGCACTGAGTGCTGACTTGACTGCATGATATCCTCTGCTTTCCTTTGAAACATTGGATACCCCAAATGGAAAGAATACACAGCACTTTCCTGAGATCAGAAGAGTGACTTTGGTGTGACTTCTGAGCAGCATTGAGGGAACAATACAGAAGTCTAAAATAAGTTTCTGTCTTGGAGAAAACGTTGAGAGCAACATAATTCATCATTTTTAGCCCATGCAACTGAAGTCTGTGAGCTGTATCTTCGGCCATAGCTTGTTTCATGCCCAAATATTAGTTCAACGAAATGAATATGTACTTTTCACCTGTCAGTGACTAACCTAAATTGTAGATTAATTTGTATATGTCCCTATTTTACAAAGTTCAAGAATATTATATGCATGTATTTAAAAATAAATCTGCTTGTATATACACATATACTTGAGTATGCATATGGCAACATCATTTAGGATATCTATGAAGCATTTAGGATATATATGAAGTTGGCTTCTGGAATGTATCTTGTGATTCTGCAAGTCCTGTTCCCCAGGAGCTCTATCTTTCTCCCATTTATGTCAGTGGAAATCCTGCCTTTGCTCACAGAGTGCAGATGAATTTCTTTTCTTTTGTTCCCAACAGCAAAGCTGCCCTTTATCAGTGTTTGGTCTGTTTGCCTGTTGCTGAAGATAGTGAAGAGTTGAAGATAGGATGCAGGATAACTATTTTAGGATTAAAAAGCAGAGAAGATAAAGATTTTATTGCAAGTAAAAGAAAACAATAGAGCTCGCTCTCGTGCTTAGGATGTTTATTGGTTTTTAAAGCAGTTTGTCAAGTAAAGAGTTGTCTGGCTCTCTGTATGTGTGTGTGTGTACATATATGTGTATATATATATATGAAGCAATTGGAAGCCATTCAAATTAGAGTTTGAGTGTTAATATTTTTGCCCTTACAGGTTTCACATGGTATCATTGATGTGTAACCCCTGTTAAACATTTCCCTCCTGTAGAAGTTAATTGCCATTTTCGGCAAGCAGGACCTGTCTATTCAGAGGCAGTACCCCTTTAAAGCTGCTTTTTAGACCAGGTGATGGAGGAACTAAAGTCCCTTTGGAAAGGGATGAAAGGAGAAGCAGCAAGATAGGAACAGGAGTTCTTAAGGAACACACACACTCCTCCCACGTGAAATATGTATTTAAAAATGGGAAGTACAACAACTCCTGTTTAACTAGTACATAGACAATAACAGAAGGCATATGGAATGTTTGAAAGAGGATGGTGCAGGAAGAATCTTAGGGGAGGAAGTAATTTAATTTTAGATATTGATGTTTTTCTGTCCAAATTCAGCAAAGCAATTCAGGACATCCTAAAACTTAAGTATGTGTTTGGCTTGCATTGGAATCAGAAGTACAGATATATGTGCTTTTGTCCTCTGTGGGATTTAGGGGCTCGTAGAAACTCTCTTTCATCAGATTAGTTTGTCAAAGTCAGACTGTTAGGGGGAGCTGAGAAGAAAGCAAAACTTCTGGTTAATGCACTTGGGACAGGGGGCTAAATAATGTTTATTGGTACTAAGCTTTGATATCCAGTGTCTTCATGTGGAATTAGTAGAAAATTATGACTCTCTGATGTTTTGGAACTGGAATACATTTATTAAAGGAGAAAAGCTGTGAAAATATAAATCCTCAAGTTATATATTAAAAATTTGAAGTTAAAGATTGCTTACATTAATGCTACCTAAGTTGATTTTTGGATGATGTAATATAGAAGCTTAAATTGTGTATTATTCTTGATTTTCAAAGTAAGTAGATTTTAATTTTCAACCCTCTTAGTGGTCCTAACTAGTGTACTGAGTTATTTTCATACAGTCTTTTGCCTTGTGGGTTCCAGGAAAAACCTTAGCTAATATCAATTTGACAGATATGCTTGTGCTGTAGTGTGGGTAAAAGGAAAAGAAATGGATCCATTTGTATTGTGTTCAAACCAGGAAAGGAACTCAAATTAATGTCATATTTAGCTGTTTGTAATAACTCTGTAACATAACACTGTTTTTATGCCATTCTAAAGCCACAAAAGAAACTTTGTCCTGTAAGTTCACTGTAGTACTTTGTAGCTGAAACATTCAATTCTCAAAGAACCATTAAAATAGCCCATGGGATTAAATGAATATGATCTGGTTTTCACACATGTAACTTAATTGTAGTGCCATACAAATAGAAATAAAAATAATGTGACTCCTGGCATAATCATTAAGATTTCTAGTCACAGCCTACCTGTTTCCTGTCACTGTCACCTGCACACTAAGGGGGAATACAGAGTATTTCAGATTTTGAATCCAGATCCTCTGGCTCTTCTACTGCATAAGACTGCAGTTGATATTTTATGTATACAGCACTTAGAAAAGAGCATTCAGTTCTTCTTCATTTCCATTTTTTTGTCATATCAGTATCCGAGAGAAGAGAAATAAGTCAGCAGGAAATGGTTGGCTTTTATATGACAAATACTTTATAGTAAATGCTTCCCATTGTGTGGTATGAAATGTCTGGGTTACCTGAAACTTGGCATGAAGGTTAAATCGAGCAGAGTGCAGAGCAGCATATTTCATTTTCAGGGCTTTAATTTAAAAGGTAAACAGTTCTCCAGCTCGTGCTTCTCCATCTCCATCAGAATGTCTCACTGAATTAATCTGTTCATTTGGTGCTCAAGGGCACCATTTCAATGAAATAGTGAATTGAGTCGTTTTCTTTTCAAGTTACAAAAATTCCCTGCTAATTGCTGTTGAAGTTTAGGAAGAAGGAATACAGACTATTTAGGGTCTACAAAACAAAACTTTGCCTGTCAAGTGATGTTTTTATTCTTGCTGTCTTGTAATGCTATAATTAAGAGAAGCAATTTATTCTAACAAATTATTGAATATAGAGCCCATAGAAACAGTTCAGATGGTGTTGCTTTGCATCATGACATTATGGGGAAAAAAAGGAAAGTAATTTACATGCTGCTTGGACAACTGCTCGATAAAAATATGGCAGTTTTATAACAACTCATGCGTCATTTAGATATTCTAGTAGCCTCCTGGTTTAAAATGAAAACATAAAAATAAGTTTTCTAAATTTATTTCTTATTGTGATGGTGATGCTAAATTACCAAATTACTTGGATTAATAAACTTCCTTTCAAAGAGATCTTAACAGGGACACCTGATTATAAAAATAAAAGTAAACCCTTCCTTTTTTGAATTTGAAATTTTACCCACATTTTCCCCTTTCCTTACATATCAGTGTACTTGATTTCACTTCTCTTCTCCTTCCCAAAATGTATTGTCTTATAAATATTGGCAAATTTTAATCTTACTTGCTCTATAGCTTTTTGGGCAATTGCTTGTACTAAAGATATTCAGTGTTGATTTTTAAAAAAAGAAAACTAAGTATTGAATACTTCAGATAGTGTGAAATGCTAGAGCCACTGCCTGCCAGAAAAATCCAATTTTCTTCATTGTACCATGTAAAATATCTTTGCATGAAGGCACAATAAATAATGGACAGTTAATATCAATATTCCTCCTTAATTCAATTTTTATTTTAGAAAACAGTCATACCACCAGAATGTATCAAAATAAATTTTTTGTTAAAGGGGAATCTAGTCTTTTACATGGGAGTAAAGTTTTTATTTCATTATTAATGTTTTTTTAAGGGAAAGCATCACTGTAAGCTTATTGAATATATAAGCTTGTACATTGTAAGCACTGCATGTACCATGTTTCCAAAGGGTTTTGAGGTGTGGTTTTTTTGTTGTTATTTGAAATTTAGAGTCTGTCTTTATTGGTCTTCCGGGCATTTTCAACCAGATTAAAGAAAGAAATTAAGAAAGAAAACTGCAGTGTTGGAGAGAAGCACTGAACTGAGACACATTTTAACTAATATTGTTGATAGTTATTACTGTAATATAGGCTAGTGAAAAAATGGATCTCAATTTCATGAACTGTTGTGTTGTAGTTTGCAGAATCTCCTGAATAAAATTACAGGGTAGACTGATAATACTTTATCTGAGGAGAAGACAGAAATAGTGTTTCCCTATTCAACAGCTGAGCAAAAGATTAGCCCTAGGGGTCTTGCTGCAGTTTTTTATTGATGCTTTTTAATTAACAGTTGGTTCCTGACCAGTTGACAAATTAACACATGGTTGGCATGTGTCTTTAAATAACAAAATATTTAGATGACACTGGATTTTATTAGCATAACATTACCGAGTTCTTTTTCTAACAGTGGCATTAAGCACAGCACTAAAAAGAGATCAGTTTTAGATTTATTGTCAAGCTTTCTTTTTTCTGTTGGCATACTTACTGATTAAAATGTTGCTTTGATTAAACTGGTGCTTGACTGAGGGCATTGCAGGACTGTAGCTCACCCTCAGCACGTCTGCTACTGGATGGGTTTGCAGCAATGCCTTTTTCCAGCTACTTTATTTGAAAGCATTACTTTTCTGGTACCATTGAAATGAACCCAGAGCTGGAGATGGAAATGCATCAGCTATTTGAGTAGAGAAACACAGAGTAATAATTACAATTATGTAGTAAATCTCTATTTAAAGGAAAATAGATTTCTTTTCAAAACTGACAGTTCCTTGATTTCTTCTTTGTCTCTCATCCTCTTAAATTCCTGTTTGTTCCACTGAACAGTAAATGTACAAAAAAATCTCATGCTGGGAAGGGGAAAATGGCAATTTCATGTATTGTATACCCCTGTTATGTTGTATAATGCTGGCCTGGTTCTGCCATACAGAAACTGGCAACACAAGTAAGATGGAAATTTTAAGCTTATGTAGTTTCAGTAATTTTGAGATGATTTTTGTCTAATATGGTGGTATCTGGTATATTTAGGATTGGAAACTGTACCTTCCTAAAAGTTTTATGATGCAATAGTTACTGAAGGACAGATGTACTGAAGTTATATTTTACTGTGACCTGTGCAAAAGCATCAATTAACCTGTAGAATGAATATTTGCTATAAAACTTTTAATTACAAACTGGTGAGAATGACTCAGCAATTGAATATTTAATTAGCTCCTGTCTGAGCTTCTGATTTCCAGCTTCATTTTGAGGTTAGCATTTGGTGCCTCATAAATAGATAAAAACTGTTATGATAATTTTGCTAAGACTGGTTGGCCAGACCATTTTGGAAAATACTGGGCTACATTAGAATAACCTGACTTTTTTTCTGCATTTGCTGGTTCAACTTTGAATAGCAGTATTGTCAGCTTTGTTTAGGATGGGATGCACTGTGTGGTATCAGAGGCTGATTAAAGTCCTAAAGCCATATTTCCTTTTATTTCATATTTCCTTTTATCTTAATTGAGTTAAACTGAGCCCTCAGCTGTGTGGTTGTTCAGTTTTGTTTGTGTTATTTTTTCCCTGGTGCAGCCAACAGGAGGTTGGTTAAGTGATAAGTAATGGTTAGGACCTCAGCGAGTTTGATGTTGATTGCAACAGCACCAAGCCCAGAATCTAAAAGTGTTTTATCTGTCCCTAAATCATGGCAGGTAACCATGGCAATCATAGCATTTCCAAAAGCTCCTGGAAAATATTTGAAACATCTTAAGTGAGCTGTCCCATTAATAATGAAGAATATCAATGTTTTGCCATCTGTTCCATACTAGCAGTGTGTATAAAAGACCAGCAGTTGTGTGAAACAATTTAAACTGCAAGTGGGAATGAACTTGGCTTGTAATGAAAAACTGCAAAACAGCATGACATAAAATATTACTATATAATCAAGACTCTGCTTCTTAGTTTTACACCTTAACATCATCTTCTAATGTATGTTGGGAGTCTCTAAGTTTTCGATTATCAATTACAATTTTCAGAGATTTGTAATTTGATATTAGCATTTTGCTGTGGGCAGAAGAAACGTGGCAAATTATCAGTCAGAAAGAATCTCATACAACATTTTGGGAGACATGAATTTGAGATTAAAAATATTTTGCCAGATGTGTGTTGATGCTTCTGTAATCTGAAGGAGTTTTGCTTGTTAACTGAAATTTTGTGATCTCTTTATCAAAACTGTGTGCTCTTAAACTGTGGGCTAGGAAATTACTTTCACTGTAGTTAGAGCAGAAACAGCAATAGTTTTAGTTTTTTAGAAAATATGCCTAAGAAACTTCAATGAAATCTTGAAAGTGGGTCTTTATTTAAGTACTGTTACTTTCTCTTTCTGTGTATGTATTTGTTTTCCTAAAAATGAAACTATGTAATCTAACCTTTAACAATGTGAAAATGCAAGGATTTTTTGCAAAGTGTGTGTATTTGTAATTTTAACAAAATTACTTTGTCCTCCAAGTACATTCACATCAAGTGTACATAAATGTGTATATTGAACCATAGGGGAAGATCTTTGCTGTTTTCTGTGTGGGTGCATATGCAAATGTAGGCTTGTATTGACTCATACAATCACCAAAGACATGTACTAAAAGTAGGGGGTGGGTGTCACAGATACAAATCCAAATCAAAAAAATTTCCCTTTACTTTTTGCTTGTAAATAAAAGTAGGTGTTTGTTTACAGGTTGGAATACAAAGTACTACCTAGATTTCTGCTGTGGATAATTGGGCCCAATGAAAAGAAGGTTATAGGTACCTTTTTATGATTTAAGACTGAAAAAATTGGCCAGGCTTTGAGCCAGTTGTATTTTTCTGTTACCAATTGTTTTGTTTACTATATTGTGACAAAAGCTCTTTATTACTGCAGCAGCTTGGCAGTAACAACTTTGTGCTGAAATCATGGCTCTGAGCAGCTGACCTGCGGGTGCAAAGCGCACGTTTAATGCTAAAGTGCCGACCTGCAGCTGAACCATTTTGACCTTGGTTTACATTGCTTCTGGTGAGGACAACGAGCCTTGGTACGTGGTACAGAATTTCATGGTAGATTGCTTGGTGTTTGTTTTACAGATCAAATTCATGTCAGACTAAAAGAACATTTTTAACTGTTTTCAGGCTGAGTTTTAATTTTTGGGATGTTCTGCCTTTTTCTTGGACAAATGGCAGAAAAATAGCCATATTATAAGCACTAATTTGATCAGCTGTAAACAGCAAAAAGTGCATTCCCTAAGCATGTGCTGGCACTCTTAATTAGAAAAGTTCTTTGTGCCATTGTTTTCTGTAGTCAAGGAGACTCTTTACAGTAACATAAGGGATAGGAAGTACCTACATTCAGCATTTGGCTCCTGTGTCTATAACAGAAGTCCTTTCTATGAAAGAAGATGTTTTTAGTTAAATACATTAATTTCATGTGCAGTACAGAAGTCATACTAAAGAAATGCAGCCTCTGCTTAAGAGAAAATTTAAATATAATGGAAATAATTTCACTGAAAATATTATTGTTGAAGATTTGTGACCAAACAAACTTCAGAACTGAAAAAGTTGATGAATGTGGTATTTAAAGATGGAGGTTTTCTTGTGAAGTTGAAAACATAACTGACAGAAGTGATGAAAGTAGAATGAAGGAAATGCAGTGAGGGTGAGGCTGTTCTTGGAAGGGCCCTGAGCTGAGGCTGGGCCTGCACTGGAACTGGCTCATGGAGCAAAGCAGGATTATCTTCCCCCCATGGCACAGCCCTGCAGGAGCTGGGGAGAGGATGGTCCCAGTGGGAATGGGCTCAGGTGCCAAATGTCACCACTGCTCATGTGGTTAAAGCTTCCAGAACCAAAGCTCTTCCACAAACTTTTTCTTCTTCCCAGACATCTCCCACGCATCCCTTTCTTGTCTGCTGCCTCACGCAGCTGGGGCAGCAAATCAGTGTCCCTCCAATGGGATGATGTGATGCTTGAAGTCCTCAAAGAGGAAAGAGGGGAACACAAGGCTGTTCCTTGAGCCTCACCAAAGAATCCAGTGGGAACAAAAATCTTAGTGGAAAGAAAGATAATAGTAACACGGGTGTTACTCAAGTGTTTAAGTAGCATTGAACAGCGCATTAATTTATTATTATAGTTCCATTTTATGGTAATATTATGTGTCATAACAAATTTGCTTTAATGTTCCCAACAGCTTGTATAGGCTTCTGTTCCATACATTTGTCCTCCTGCAGCAGGGCAGGGAGCAAGCTCTGCTCTGCTCTGTTCCAGCAGTAGCTGCTCTCAGCTGTGGGAACTGGGCAAGTGACTCTGCAGAGGGGGTTGGGTGAAGTTCCAACACAGCAGCTTTGTTGGGTTAATAAAGGATGAGTTTCAAATCACTTGTCACACAACTGGCGTGTGGAGTGTGTGTATGTTGCTGAAAAACTATGTGACTGATAAAAATGGAATAGCAAACTATATAATATATAGGGTTTTTTCATTTTCACTTGGATCTTGATTGAATTAATTTGTTTGATTAGTGAATGCGTTAATCAATTTTTGCATTACGTTACTACATTGAATGAAATGTATTCATCTAGAACTGGAATGTTGAAACAGGACTGGACATCAGTGTAAGTTCATATGTAGAAAACAAAAATAAAATGAATCTATATATTTTGGAATTTTGTGAATTTAATTAAACAATGTAAGCTCTGCTTAAGTTTTTGAAGTCTGTAAGTATGGATGTCTTCAGCAATTTCTTATGTCTTAGTCTATTATGTCCCTACAATTATGTCTAATTTGTTATTCCTACAAATATTCCTGTTCCTGGTAACTTCTAATGAGACAGAAGAACAGAACAAAATGTCAGTGAAGGTTCTAGGAATGCTACAGCAAATTCCTCCTGAACTCAAAGGAGCATCCCTGCTTTGATGGTGTTGTTCTCTTCTATCTAGGGAAGCAATAACCTTCAGATTTGCATGGCAGCATGGGCTGAACCTTTTCCATACAATGAATTTATTCAGTGTTGTCAAATGTATTTATGGTGTTTTGTTGGTGGGTTGGTTTTTTTTTGCCCCAAGAAACAAGAATTAATTTGAATGCCTTTTCTTACAGACATAAATAATACAGGCTGGACAGACACATCTTTTAGATAATGGTCATTTTTGAGAGCTGTAATTGTCTGATAATAGGTTTGGCTTCGTGCCTAAAGAACATACTGTGACATTTACACCAGGTGAGCAGTGCCAAAACTCCTGAGATGGAACACTGGCTGTAGCATAAAGCATCCAGCACCTGATGTCACTGTAAACCTGTTAGAGCTTCCTGTTACTGGGAAATGTGTCACCTTTAGATTATAGTTCACTGCAATTGTGATCCCTCACAGGGAAAGGGTTTAAACTGGATGTAAGTTACAGGATGCACGGCATCTTGCTGGATGTGATAGACTTTTAAGTCCATCAGTGGAATGTGGAGTTTATAGAGCTATTCTACTTATTTGAGCCAACATAGTATAAAATCCTGGATCTAAAATGCCACAGAAACTTCAGTAAAACATTTTAATGAGAGTTGTGATATAATATTAAAGAAAAAATCTACTATATGAAGACATCATCAAAATAATAATTTAATAACAGAAAAAGGCTGGACTCATCCATTCTGGAGTTTGTGTACCCAACAGCTGAAAAGTATGAACTGGGGAGACATTGGGGGAGTAAGTCAGCATTTCCTCCTGCAAAGACTGGTAATTCTGGATTTCAAAAAAATTGCATAAATTGTTATGCCACAGCCTCTGTGCTGCTGTTCTGCTCTGCCTCTCTAAGATTGCAGTGGTTTATGGTCCAGAGAAGACAGATTCTGCCAGGGAGAGGATCTGACATCCTGTCAGTGGATGTTTTTGTAAAACAGGTTTTATTAGGATTCATGATTTTCCTTTGTCTCTAAGGACAGAGTCAAGGGGGTTTTGCATATTGCCAACATATTTATATAACCATAATAACAGAGATCATCAAAAGATCGATTTTTATGCTTACTAGGACTGTTTAGTTATGTTATAAAGTTGAGAGACGTGTTCTTTGTGCAATTTATATTTTTTCCTCTCTATTTTTAGGATGCAAAGTTTGTAGAAGAGAGACGCAAGCAGCTACAAAATTACCTAAGGAATGTAATGAACAAAATTATTCAGACTGTGCCAGAATTCACAGCCAATCCCAAAAAAGAGACACTTATTCAGCTGATGCCCTTTTTTGTGTAAGTATCCGTCAAGTACTCAAGAAAATATTAAGTTTTTTTCATCACAGATTAATTTAAAAGATAATGCCACCATCTCCAAAACCTTTAAAACATTTTGTTTTGGTTTTTTGTTTGTTGGTTTTTTTTTTTAATAGAAGGCTCCTGTTCAGATTGCAGGTGCTTTTGTTATTTTTAAAGGAATGTATGACATGTAGAGTATTTTTTTGTTTATTTAAATGGTGACTTTGAATGAAAATCACAGTGTAAAACTTTCAGAAATATCTAAGTGACTTCAAAATCTGCATCCATACGTGCTCTTCAAACATTAGGTGTTTTCAATTTCTTTTATTTGGTCTTTTTTAGTTTTGTTTTGCTTTTGCTTGCATGGGGTTTGCATTGTTTTTTAATACTTATTTTCGGGGCTAAGGGTAGAGCACTATTGGGGTCTTCACTAACCAAATAAAAAACTCAAGCTGTTGAACTGTCTAGCTGAGTTTTGCAGTCTGCTGAGGCATGTTTTGATTTCATTAAAGTTGAATATATTCAGAAATAATTGAACAGTTGCCTGTTAAACATCTCAGACCCTTTGATATACCATCATACAAGGGATATAATCTGGTAAAACTGTCCCTTTCTCCTTTAAACGTCATTCTTTATGTATTTGTAAATGATATTTAAAGTTATTTAAGAAATAATGTTAATGAAAATTGGTTTTTGAGAGTTGTGTTGTTTCTTTCACTAGTAATTTTTCAGTGGAATGGTTTTTCAGTACTACACCTGGACAAATTATGGATAGATTGAGAACTCATTTACAGTAAGTTCTCATGTTAAATTTGCTGTCCACAAGTCTCTGCACAGGGATTGTGCATCCACGTCTGTGAATCCACGGATGGGTTCATTTGCAGCTTCAAGACCAATTTCAAATGAATATGTTTCATAGCAGCACACATATTTAGCTGTATTATTACCTGGTCTTTTGCGGAGTGTGTCAGATTTTCAAGTTGAAATTGCATTTCAAGAAAGCTCTATTTATTAGAAAATGTAATAGATGAATGGAAGAATGCCAAGATGCATTTTGTGGCATTCATGAATTTCCAATTTTTCTGTGGATTTGAAATCAATTTGATGAGACATCTTGATGATGGTGTTATAAATGGTGAAGTGATGTTTGTGGGGACAAACTTAAGAGACTTGCCTTTTGCTCCCTAAGAACTTACTGTATAGAATTTGACTTAGGGCTGTAAAGATGGAAATGGTTTAAAGTTCCAGTTGAGGGGTCCATGTGTAGCTTTTTGTTGAGTCATTTTAAAGAAGTTTTCCTTTATGTTGTACTTAGTTTTGTTTTTTAAAGACGAGGGAGGCAAATACAAAATACATTTGCAATTGTAAAATGCAATTATAAATGCAATTATACTCCTTTTCCTGCAGGGTTTTTCTTTAATCTTAATACACTGTTGTTACAGAAGTAATTTATTACAATATTTTTTGGTTCTACTTTGAGAAATGACATTTGAAGAATAGCGTATTTATAATCTCCTGGCCACTTATGTCAAAAACAGGAAGGGAAAAAAAGCTTGCTCTTATTCCTCAGCCCTAAACAGTTGCTTTCTGGTACTTAATCATATCTCTTTTCTAAGTATGTAAGTAGAATTTAGATCTCATGTTTTTGTTTCTTTAAAGAAGTATCAGGTATGGGGGATTAAAATCACAATCCATGTAATGCGTTCTACCACTGCTGCACAAGTCTGAGTGAACGCCACTTCCCTCTTATAAAACCCTCCAACTCTATTTCTTCTAATAAATGTAATGTAGGGAGAGATTCAATTAATTTCAGAAAGAGCAAAGTTTTATTGAGAAGACAGGATGTTTAAGTTCCAATATTCAGTGGGTACAATTTAGTTAGTAAAGCATTGTGATACAAAATAATGCAGTTATCTCTATGGAGAGAGATTTGCTGAAGGAAATTGGCCAACATCATTTATCGTCTGTTCCTAAACACCACTGTGATGCACTGCACTGGTGCTAACCCTGCTTTGGGTGTGCCACAGGTGACAAAAAATCTGCTTATTTTTAGAGGGGTTTTTTTTTGCATTTGGCAATTTCATAACTCTTAACACATTGCATGAGACAATGGACTGGAATGTTCTGTGATATCTGGATGTTCTGGCAAAGAGATTCTGTTCATATATACCTGTGAATTATTGCCTGAGAACTTTTTGTTATATAACAGATGTATCAGCATTCTCTCTTGGCTAGAGTAGATAGTTCTCTCTGGGAATACTAGTGGGATTCTGGAAAAATTCAGCTGTTGAGCAAAATAACTATATTCTTCATTGACAGCAGCAGACAAAATAGCTTTTTAATGCATTTTACTACTGAGATATCAGACTCTTCTGCAGCTAGAGCAGCAGAATTAAATTAATAAAAAGACCTTTTCTAGAATGTGCTCCTTCTATCAGTGTCTGAAAGTGCCATCATTTCTAGGCTATCATTTGAACTCTCTATGGCCTTTATTATCTGAGAGTCATGACCTGGCACTGGTGGTGATTTAAAAAGCATCTGAAAGAAAATGTATTTCAGTTCCACTTCAGATTGCCAGCTTCTCCAGTATTATCCTTCCATAATGGATTTTGACCTTCATCAACAGGACACCTTAAATATCTTGGAGTCTGTGAATTGTGTATTGCATTAATCAGTTGTAACCTTTGTACTGTACCTTCAATTCTTCTGTTCTGTTAGGTTTAATAATATTTTACTATAAAACACTAAATACACGCAAAAATTCTGATATATTTAATTTTTCCTCTGTAGCACAAATGTGTGTACAGTCGCATCTTTATCAATGAAAGAGTATTTACAAAACATTGAGATATTAGTCCTGGGGCTGTGCTATAGAGAGTAGTGATACCTCAGCATAGGGGAAAAAATTACAGTCTTGATATACATAAAAAATCTCCAGGGCATTAGATTTGTCTGTTAGGAAGCAATGAAATATATATATATAAAAATTATCTGGTCTTAAAAGGGTTTCCTCTCACTGCAGAATTAAGTGACCAGGCTTCAGTGTGAAAATGAAAAATCCCATAAAGGTTATGTTTGATTAGGCATCCTGTAGATAGAAATTACAGATAGAAAATAATTAAACACTTTTAAGACCTGATTGTGGTCCTAGAATATGATTGTGGTGAACAGAACATAAGATTAATATCTCTAAGATTGAATCCACTGTTAATTTAATGCCAGAATGAATATTGTCTAAAATTTTTATTGTGAGTTTGTTCCTTTGGGAATTCTTCCCTTCTAAGTGCAGTGGTTCCGTACAATCAGGCACGGATCTGACGAGGCAAAACATTTAAATTGATCTGTATGAAATAGCCTGCCACTCCTACAGAGGAAGAAATTGCTTTTATTTTGAAACTCAGCTAACAGTTTACAGTACAATAGTGTGAATGAGTTTGCTACATTCTTCCCATTATGGTGTCAAATGTTACTTGTGGAAGTGTCTCTTGTTCTGAATCCTTGTGCTGTAAACTGTCACTAATGTATTTTGTCTTTTGTCACTTACCACTTGTAGTCTCAGTTTGTATCTTTTTCAGTTTTGATACTGCATTAGCTTAGTCACAGGATTGGTCAAAGAGTTTCCTTTATAGTCCACTTTCATGTCTTAATGTAAAAATTAGATTCTGGCTTTGCTAATTTGTCTGTTTACATGCTGAATAAAAAATTCTTTGCAGTAATAAAATTGACATCACAAGATAAATTTTCCAGTCCATGTGGAGCAGGACCTAAATCGAGAATTGGCACTGCTGAATTAGATTGCTACATCTGCTAGCTGGTGAAGGCCTGCCTGCTAATGCTTACTTAAATGAACATTTATTTGCACTTATGATTGGTTCATTATGGATAAACAAAGCTTGTTATAACAAGTACACTTGTGGTTTAATCACATTTTTATCAATATGAAATATTATCACACACACTTAGCTCTTTGTAAATATATATATATGAAACCAGGAGGGATCTTTGGCAACAAGAATCACAGTTTTTTGGACCATATAATTGAGTCTTTCAATAGAAATCATCATATAGGTTGTATGATTTCAAGTACGTAAGAAGCTAAAAGAGCAGTAGATAGTTGTGAGAAGGAACTCTAAAACGCTGTGATGGTCCAATTTTCTATCTCAGTGGTTTCTGTATCAATTGTCCTCATTTTTTAAAAGAGATTTTCTTTCCATCATCCTCATAATGGGCACAAACTGAAATGCAAGAAAAATAATAAACCCTTTCTTTTCCCCACTGTGAGAGGGATGGAACCCTCTAACAGTTTGCCCAGAGGTTGCTGACACTCCATGCTTGGATTTGACAGGACACAGGCCTGGGCAGCCTTGTGGGGATTGATTCAGTAATCTCCAGAGGCACCTTCCAACCTCAAATAGTCTGTAAATCTGGACTATAATCTTGGGTTGTGTTTTATATCCACCCTGCACAAAGAAGTGTTGGCTAAGTTACAGCTGGTCACACAATGTTACCTGTGAGCAAAACAAAGTCTGAGCATGGGAAACTCCTACACCACGGACTCCAGTTCTCAGCTATGCAAAGCTGTTCAGTAAGAATAGTGCCACTTTATTGGTTCCTTTGCATTGGCAGTGCAAATGTTTGGATTAAAATTCATGCAGGAATGATGTAAACACAATTTTGTGGATATTTTCGCAGATTGCTCTGCTAAGTACTTTTTTATCTCATATTGTAGGCCACAGGTACATGCTACAATAGTTTCTAAATAACAATTTTATGTTCTGCTGAGCTGTAAAGCTGGACATTTATTCTCTTGTGGGAGCTGCTCAAATATATGCTTTAGCAAAAGCAGGGAATCTGCTCAGTAAATCATCAGCAGGTTCTGTTGTCTGCAGGGTTTGAACACCAAAGGAGTCATCAGTTCTTCGTGATGATTAGAGGATTGTAATTTTCAAAAAATATGTTGTCTTCATTTCCCCTGGGTGACATTACTGGCAGCATATTTGATAGCTGAAGTTGTGTTCCTAGGTGTTTTGTGTCAGTTGTCTTTGAGTCACCAAGTTAAATTGTAGTAAAAAAAAATCACTATTTCTACATCTTTCTCATTTTGTAAAATCTTTCCACCCTCCTGGAAGGTAAAGTTATGAGAGGTGGGATAGAGAGAGACAGGCAAATTTCAGTGCCAACCAATCAGCCACTCAAAAAAGGAATGTCATCCTGGGAATACTCTCAGATTTATTTAGCACTGAACAGCGTTTAAAGCCAAGTATCTGCTTTTGGTCTTGCAGACAACAAAGTTAAAATATTGTGGAAGAATAGATGTTTGTTCTCAGAGAATTGAAGAATTTTGGTTTAGTTTGGATTTGGCAGTTTTCTCATCTCTGTTTCGGTTGCAGTGTGTCACTGAGAACATTTAAATGTGTGTATGTGTGTATTAGAGGTATGAGAGGTAAAATGAACATTAACTTCCGTACAATACCATTGCTAGTATTAAAATGTTGCTGTCAAGTAGAAATGACATAAATCTTCTAGGAAAGTTACTGTGAGGTACCTGTAAATGTTGTATTTCTGTGTTCATTTTAAAGAAATTGACGACTGACCCTCTCAAAGTTAGTTCTGAGATACTTTAGAGGGGTAAAAACATTTTCTCAGACTCAAAGTTAACTACAGATTAGTGCAACAATGATATTTCATTCAATAACTGCATCCCCACAAGGGATAGGTCCATATACAGCAGATATGGCACAGTTTTAGTTTAAAGAATAAACCAAAACCTTCTCACAGGACCATGAATATTATTTAAAATAAGATTCTTGAATACACAGACTTCATATTTGCATATGAAGATAGAGGTGCCACTGTTCTGCTGTTATTACATCTTCAGATAAACAATTAGATGAAAGGCAAACAAGCAATCCCTGAAATGCTGTAAAACAATATTGAAGCAAAGTAAGGAAGTTTTAAATACAATTTTGAATCAGTTGATTTCTCAAAAACTGAGTTGGTGATGACATGACATTTCTTAAAGCTGTCAGGGTGCATATCTGTGCCTTCTACCAGAATAAATGGCAGCACTCAGCTAAAGCAGCTGCAGTGTTGTGGCCAGGTTTGTGCTGGATTGCAGCCCTGAGGGGGCAGCCTGTGTCAGCAGCTTGGCACTGCCTGGCTTCGGCCTCTCCTTACCAGACCCCAGGTACGTTGTGTACCAGGAATAAACACTCTGCTAGAATTATATAGTAAGCACTCTGGAATAAAATTTACATGAACAAACTGGAAATAGCATTTGCTTAAATATGGGACTTTTAATTAGTAAAGCACCTTCTAATGCCTGAAACATGCTAATGAAACTAATTTATTGCTATGTTAATTGATTGGTCTAATGTAGAGACATTACCCAATATTTATCTTTCAGATGAACTGTGTTGCCAAGCACTGATGATTGTTGAAGTAAAAATACCTTAGATATCTAAAATTTGATTATCATGTTCAGATAATGCAGGAAGTTTCAGTGCACAAATGTGATAGTCTTTTCTGGAATTTTTGTTGATAGAATTAAAATACTTGAATTTGAGTGGATTGTTTATAACAAACATAGAGTTGTCTCACTGTTATTCTTGGGTTCTGCATTCCTCACTTTGTTACTGACAGTTTTGGTTTTAGTCTTTCATAACCTATGATGCTTGACATCAGACTTAAAAAAAGCATCATGCTTGTTTTGATCTAAGTGAAATGTGAAGAAGTAGGACAAAAATTGTTTGGTCAAAGTATATGGAAATTCAAACTTTCATCTCTTTCCCTTCTGCAAGAATTGCTTGTTACATTGTGTTTTGTGTTTTTGCACATACTGACATTGAAGAAATGTATTACATGGCATTCTTCAAATGTCTTAGATTTTTCCTTTGCCTGCTCTGGGTAGTTGAAAGGGTTTATGAATGTTAGAGGGAGAAGAAGAAAGAAAAAAGTACATCAGGAGGAATAGAAACAGTGGTAAAGTGGGCAAGGAAATGCAGGAAGAAAGAGACATGGGATGCTTCATGTTAAAAGCAAGATGGGTTGAATATAGTAAGGAACTATGGATAAATACTGGTACTTTAGGCTTACTAGGCACATTTAGCTTTATGCAGCTGGTTTTACCCAAACATATGAAGATGTAATGATTGTAGGTGCTCATTTTACAATGGATCTATCTGGGCTTTGACAGGTGGTTTGTGAAATAATTAAAGCTTTGTATAGGACATCAAAATCTGACCCACATTCCCATTGATTATTCAAGTCTGTCAGGGAGCACTTATTGCAACTCTGCTGCTCCTTTGCACAGGGTAAAGAGCTGTCCTGCATCCTCTGATTTCATTCAGACTGAAGGTTTGCAAATTATTTCTTACCAGTGGTTTGTCTTTTTAAATGGTTGGAATAGATGCTAAAATCTGTGACCTGAGCTAGGGAAGGGTAGTTATCATGGCAATATCATTAGCAGCATTCACAGGCTTCAGAGAGTTGCTGTAGATGGAACTATATTCCAAATACCATCAGCACTTAAGATATTTGCTGATTTCAGCTTGGTTCTGCTGTTAGTAGTTTTACAGACCTTAGCAGTCAAGTAACTGCTCTCTGGAGTTTAAATGGCATTTTAAAATCAGGAAGAATATTCTGCAGAGTCCCTAATGATTTACATGAGGTATATAAAATTACCAGCAAGATCCGCCTTTTGTATAAAAACACTGTAATCCTTTACATGTCAGATAAAAATTAAAGACAGTGAAAATTTGGAGTCAGAATATATGTTTTGATATATTTAAAACTATTTTTGTAATTGCTAATCATCTTCTCAATTGTTAAAGTAAAAAGGACTAGAAAATCTGTTTGCTGTTCTTAGTTCTTTATTTCTCTCAGCTGCATTTCTAATTTGCCAGCAGTGCCCAATGTAAATAAGTTTTATTCAGGTGAAAGAATCTTTTTATGTCTCTTGACTCCAGTTTTCTTCCTTTTGCCCCCAGTTTCTTGCTCTCACTTGCATTTTCTCAGTCTTTTGGTTTTAAGGCACTACTGAGTCAAAAGTGTTTGAGTATTCAGAAGTACAGTTGAAAGGACTTTGTCCTGCAGGTATGGATAATAGTGAAAGTATTACAGAAACACGTCCCTCTAAGCTCACCCTAATGAAAAACCTCAGTGTTGCAGGGTTCCAGGATGGAACACCTCAAAAAAAAAGGAGCTTTTCATTTTTGTCTTGGTGTGATGCTCAGTAAAGCTGATGTGTCATGTGACAACTCCATAATGCTGAAGGGGTTTCTGTATTATATTTATGCCCCACGATTGAGTCTTACCATTAAAAAAAAGAATCAACTTCACTTTGAAATAGTGTGACTTATACCAATTATCATCTCAATAAAGACAGTGAGACTTGCTTTGCTGAGTTAATTGCTATGAATTGTTCACCAGGCCTCACAAATAGGTGTTTATGAGCTTATTTCCATCAATTCGATTTTTATCGTGCTTCTTTATATTCAGAGTGACCTTTACAGTGCTTAAGAGAAGAAGAATTTAGTGCATCCTGTACAAGGATTTAATACTCTCTAGCCACCATTGGAAACATTTGAGGCCTTGTGATCTTTACAGTTGCCTTGGGATAAACTCTTGTTTCATGCTGCCTGAGAAAATAAGAATTATGTTTAAAATTCCTGAAACAAATGACAGGGAGGCTGTGGTATGATATTTCTGTTGCATGAGTAGAAATGTACAGGAAATGCTCTCCATTGCATTTGTTGAAAAAACGGGGCAAAAATAGAAAGCAAGTAGATTGACAGTGACAGTTACAAAGCACCTTATGTGTTGCTGCTGGTAGCTAACTGGTATATATTGGTTTCCTTTTTAATCACAGAATTTATCAAGCTCTGAAACAAATACAGATTATGTTGGAAACAGCCATGGTCAATGTTACAGCAAACTTCAGTGCTGTACAAAAGGAGCTTTTAACTGTGCTGTGCATTTTGTGGTGTTCGATTCCCATCTGTCTTTTGCAAGGAACTGGCTGGATCAGGATGCTTTTGAATGGCTTTTTTTTTTCCATTGGGCCACATGAATTCTATCCTTACCTTCTATCCCTTTTCGTCTGTGCTAACAACAGGCTTTGTAATGAGAGATCGTTCAGAGGGACGAGTTGTGATTCTCAGCAGCACTTCCCTCTTCCTTGCTCCTTTGCTGCTTGCCAACAAACTCAGCAAGTCCTTAGCAATAGACAGGGTTTCTAAACTCTGGCGTTTGTGTCTCTAACACTGAACTTGTAGCAGTGCAGGAAGAAGTTAAGATTTTTCTCATAAAAGAACACAGAGACACTTAAAATTTTGTGTCATTACAGCAGTGATCCTGTTTCCCTGGTTACAAGTCACATGCACTCCCTTGTTAAAAAGTGAATTCTTTATATATTCAGGCATTTCTGTACTGAGCAGGTGTTTCTGAAATTGGTAGAAGAAATGGGCTCTAGAGCCAGGAAAGAAAGTTTTAATTCTGAGGTTGGGCACACCATTCCTGTCAGCATATTTACTGCACACTCATGTCTGGCAGGGATTTGCCAAGGTGGATTTGGTTAGCTAAATCAGAAAGTGTTTCTCATTTTAAACACACAGAGAAATCCTGCTTCTATTTTGTCCATACCTAACTCATAAACAATGGATCCAGTATTTTTTTTTAAAGCTCCTTATGCCATTTTTGGATCTGGAACAAATTTCTGCATCTGGGCTATGAAAAGTGGAATGCTCGAAATGCTGATAAAGTTAAGTGTGCAGGACTTCAAAGTCTTGGCCTCATTCTTGATAGCATATCCCACTTTACTGTGGGATAAGGTATGGAACAACCAGTTTACTTTATTTTTTTTTGCTTTCAGCAATGTTGACAGCCATCTTGAGACCTTTTCTTTGTAGTGTGGTGTGGTTTTCCTAAGTGAATAAAAGAATAAATATATTCTTGTCGGATGAGCTGTATGGCAGCTGACATTCAAATATAGAATTACTGTACCTCTCTTGTAAGCCTTGTGGTTTTCTACCAATATTCTCACTTTGTTCCCTTCTGATTATCAGCACTGGTTAATATATTGAATAAGTGACATGCAGGAATAGAATTTAACCCAAGAAGATGTCATTATCATTACATGTTAGAGTGCACAGCACAGTGTCAAGGTGTTAGTTTAAATTAATTTAACAGCAGTGCATAAAACCAGAAAAGTCCAGATTGCAACAGTCTGCAGTTGTTCACCAGAGTAATTCTTTTAATGAGTGACTTGTTCAGTAAGAACTTTCAAGTGAGGTTTTCAGCCTGGAGGAGTGTGCTGAAAATACTGGAATTTTTCACGAAATATATTTGGGAAGGTAGAGCAATGGAATAAAAATTTGTCAAATACTGAATAAGATTTGCCCACTGAGCTTGGGCAGTCCAGTGTCACACTGTGATTGAGGTCTGGGTGGCTGAAAACCAGAGTGAGTCAACAGGGACTTGAGGCCTGTATTGTAATAAAGGAAATGTGAAATGAGGGCAAACTGAAATATGAAACAGGTGAATTGATTTGAAAGAGATAACTTGCTGTTGTTGATGATGGAGGGAATTGGTTTACATGGGGAGCTGTGGGAATGATGATTTCTGGACAGCAGAGGTTTGACTCACCTATGTAGAATCAACTTAGCACAGGAGTTTGTTGAGAGAAGAATAGGGCATGAACAGGAGCAAACAATAGCTGGATTATAGTGGGTAACAGTGTTGTGGCTGTCAGTGTGCATTATTATAGAAAGAAAACTGGAGAAGGTAGGGAATACAAGAATAAATGAATAGAGTGAGAGTAGACAAGTGCTGTAAAATGTAATAGCAGCAAGAGAGTGAATGAGACAGTTTGGACTGATTGAAGAGAATGTACATTAAAATGAGGTGAAAAAGGGAAAATGGTGGAAAGGAATGTAAAAAAGAGAACACTTACACAGAATTTATTTTTCTTTACTGCGTTTTATGCACACACAGAAGAAGCCATTTCACTGGAAGTGTATTGGGATTTTCTTTCATTTTTTGAAAAGGCAATGGTAGCTGAACTAGCAATAAAAGGTGTTCACCATAGGCACAGGATTTTTATTAAACACTGTGTAGAAGGTATTTTGTCTTCTGAAAACAAGCCTTGAAAAAAATATGCATGGGTGATTCTGGTATTTTAGAATATTCTTACTGTGTGTAAAGATTCAACTCCATGTAGGATCTTGGGGTGGGAAGGTCTGGTGCAATGAACATTCTGCATTCAGGTGTTACTCCAGCTACAGAGCAAAGTCAATGCCTGGCAAGAGGAGATCCCTCTGCTTTGGTTGTCTGACCAGCTTGGTGGGCATTCAGTGCACCTGTTCTCTGTGTGCTTCAACAAACCTGCCTCTCATCCTTTAATCCACAGCTCTGTAAGCTTCCATTCTCTCCTTTTCATACCCTGAATATATTTTTGTGAAGTGCCTTCAGCATAATTCAGGATGATTTTTTTTTAAGTACTGGAAACTTGGAAAATGCACAAGCAATCATCTTCTATCTTCAGCTTCATTGTCTACATACTTTGAAATCAATTTTTGCTCATGTAAACATTTAGTAGATTCTAAAGTAATTTATATGTTGGTCCTCTCCATTCAGCAGTATATGTACTCTACTCATCCTGAAACCCTAGAATTTGTATTTCCTCAGTAGGAAACAATTTTTTTGTGTAGTTCTAAAACTCTGCTGTCACTGTTCATTGGTACCAGGATACTGTAAGTGGATATATGAAAGTATGAAATGTGCACGTGTGGGGCATATGCAAATACTCACAAAATTAAATCTAGGTGGCACTTTCAATAATGTTTAAAATGCAGGTATTTGTATTATCATCTCTGTCAGTTTACTGTTCTCATTCTCCAGGCCTAAGGTGTGAACTCTATGGAATATAGGAACGAGATCCACGTGCCTTGGAGAGCCAACCCCGAGGGGACAGAGGACCCTGTTTGGGCAGGGCTGTGGTTGGCTCGGAGCACAGTGGCACCTCGGGCTCAGTGTGGCTCTGCCTTTAGCTGTGGGTGCTGCTCAGTCTGGGACAGAGCCCAGCTCAGCCAGGCCTGCCCAGAGCCTCAGCCTGCCTGGCAGCCCCACTTCCCAGTCTGTCTCTGTGAAATTCAGTCTCACTGAGAGCTGGGATCGGTGCATTCTGGATTCTCTGTTCAGCAGCTCTGTGCTGGGTAACGGGCTCTTTGTGCTGTGTTTGTCTCCAGAAGTAATGCCATGGTGTTGTACTTAAATCTTGGATAAAACAAATGCATGTTTTAGTTCTCATGCAAAATGATGAATCAAGAGTTGCAAAGTGTAACCATGAAAACAGTCAAACACCAACCAATGTCTATAAACCTGCTCTCCATTAACCTCATGCCTGCACCTCATTACTGACAACTGTAAAACATTGACATCGAAATTTTCACATTTGAAAGAGTTTGACATCTCTACAAAATTGATAAAAACTTTTCTAGTAAGCACATAGAACCTATTTGTACTTGAATAGCTAAGAAATATAACAGGACATTTCCCTTTTTCTTCCCTTCAAATAGTACTTATCAAAGATTCAGATTTTTTTTTGTTCATTAACAGAATTACATCATTTGTAAAGGAAACTAAGTCTAGTTATTTCTTTTTACTATCTTTGCAATTGTTTAGTTATTTCTTTTTACTGTGTAAATCAGTTTCTGGCATGATTGTCTGAGTAGAATTCTTTTTAAAACGTTGCTTCAATAATACACCTAATTTAATGAAAAAGAGTTTTATTTTCTATGTGTTATCCTACTTTTCCTAGTCAATGGGACTAGATATGTCTGGACACTTTATTTTGTAGTTATCCTCTCTGTCTGTAACAATTTGCTCTATTATTCTGCTGGAATTGACTTTTTCAGAGGAGGAGAGCACAGAGGAGTTTGCAACTCAGTCAATCAATAGTTGAGATGTGCTAAAATGCTGGGAGTGTAAGCAAGTGCAGATGCCTACGTGTTCTTGCTGTATGACCATGTCTACCTTCCAGCGTGTGGGAGCTCTCATACTTGGAACTGCCAAAGCTGTGTCTTTTTGTCCCTTTTCAATCAAAGCCCGAAATATTAATACAATGTTTTAAACTGGGCACGGAATTTTCAATATAAAAAGCCCACAAATACATAGAATTACGGTGCATCCTAATGCATATTTTTATGTAGCATCCAAGTCATCAAAGAGCACCAGACTGGCAAAAAAAACCATCAAAGTGAATATTTTAATTTGATGTGAAGATAATTTTCTTCTCAGTGTAATTTTTTAAGCTGCTGAGCAGGTGAGAGTACACTAAATTGCCTCTATAGTGACTGGAATGAATGCATAATGGGACATGTGGATGATAAGAGCCATTTACTGCATGGTTGTTCAGGACTGGCTCAGGTACCTCACTGTGTCATGTGTACACCCCACAGATACCTCTGATGGAGCTGTGTAATGTTCTTTTCACAAAATTTGCCCTTCTTGAGCCTATTTCTTAGCCTTGCCCAAACCTACATGAGTTCCCTGTAATGAAATTGTGATTTTTAAAGATTACTTTTTGGCCTACTAAATCCTACCAAACAGTTTGTAATATTTGTTCTACAGCTGCATTTAAACTAGCTGATCTATAATTGCTCGTTAAGTTTCTCTTTCTGGAGCTTATTTTAAGAAAATTGCCAGCTTTAGATATTCACAGTCAAATCTCAGCATATGAAGATTGCATAACAGCCAGTTCAGGAGATGTATTTTGGAGAACTTACAGGTAGGGGAAGGGAACCATCTGCAGGTCCCTGACAGAAAATGAGTTTCCAGCAGAAAGTGTTTTGAACACTGTTGATGTGAACACGTTGTTTTGTAAGAAGCCATCTGGTCAGTCAGAGCAATCTGTGTGCAAGTGCAGGTGGATCTGGGAGCTCGGGGATCCAGAGCCCCAAGTTCCCTCTCCTGCTCCTCGGGACAAGGCCTTGGGGACTCCCCCTGTGAGGATGTGCTGATCCACTGCAGCCAGCGAGCCTGGATCCCACATCTGAGCTCTTTGTGGGAATGGCACAGTCCTGGAAGGAGGAGAAATTGCCCAAGTTCCATTCTCCATCCAGCTGAAAGCAGGCCGCAGTTGGGTGGGATGGCGTGAGGGCTTGGAGCTGATGGGATGGTGTGCTTCCCCTAGGGACAAGTTCTCATAACCCACAACTCTTCTAGTGATGTTTTTATAGATTAGAATTTGAAATGTACAACTGAAGAGGGAATTAATTCTTTAAATACACGTTCACAGAATGAATAGAAACTGATTAATGGAACTGAAAGAAACCAAACGAAATAATATCTTATTTATCCTATATATTGTATTTGTAATACATTTAGGAGTTGCATGGCATGCAACTGTGGCACTTAAAGATGTTTTTGAAGCTATACTATTCTCCCGAAGAGTGAGGTTATTTCTACTCCTGATTTTCTTCGATGTGTTGAAAGGAACTTAAGGGCTTCTTACTCACTTTAACCAGTCTGCACAGCAAAATATATTACCTAAATTACACTAGTGTGGCCTGGGTGATGTGACCTGCACAAAACCCCATCTGGAGATTCATGAGTTTAATTCTTTACTTAGTAAAATCTTACATAGAGTCATGAAACTGATAGACACAGTTTATAACAGATAACTCCTGGTACAAATGAGTTGCTGAAATTCAGAGTGTATGTTCCAGAGAAGGACTTTTGCCATTTTCAGCTTGAATTCTATTAATAGGAGAAGCTTAATAGAGATACTCACCAACAACGCAGGCCATCTGAAAATCACTTTTCTACGAGTTTCTAAAATGTGGAAGAACTGAAGAACTCCCAGACCAGCACATGTGCTTTGGATGTACAAAGGCAGCATCTCCAGTGAGAACAGGATTTAGGGGATTTGTCATTTGGGAAGCAGGGTCTAAGTTACATGACCTACCAGGCTTGCTCTGTCTCCTTCTAGTCAGGCCATAGAGCACTGCTGTCTCTTCAGCTCCCAAACACCCATTGTCTTATCACCAAACTGCCTTTCTGATACTCTGTGAAATGGAAAATGGCATTTTTCAAGGTATCTGATGCAGAAAAACAATGAAAGGCCCCTGTAAGTCCCTGCCTGCTTTCATTCCAGCCTGGTGCCTGTCCCAGTGGGGCACTGCTGGTGTTTGCACCCTGCACATCAGGCCTTGGTACACAAGGAGCTGCTCTGCATTCAGCCAAGGGCCCTTTTCACATTGGGTGGTTCTCTGTGACATCTGCAAACACTTTTGGCACAGGATGGCATTTGCAAACAGTTCTGGTGTGGTGTATTTCTGTAATGCATTGTCAGAGATATCACAAGCTGAGCTCTCAGACATGAGTTTATGATGTTTGCGCCAGATCCCCTGAAATGTCAATATCTCAGTGCAATTGCCCTTGAGAAATCTGTTACGGAGGGGAAAAAAGGGGAATAATTATGGAAAATACATTGTTCTTTAAATCAGAATGAGTGCATGCAAATGTATTCCCATATGTAAATTTTACATAATTGCTTGAATGGCAGAATTAGTAGAATGGTTTTTAAAAAAATAATTTGCTAATGAAACAACATGATTTTTTGATCTATTAATGTAACTGTTAGATTTGGAGTATTGCAAGAAAAACTATTCTATAACGCTTATTTCACTGGGAATAAAACCAAAGATTAAGTTTAATTACTTTTCCACGGTAGAAGAGATTTTGAGGAATGAAAAAAGCTATGCTGAGAGATGGAAAATAAACTTCATGAAACTGTGGTTTAGAACAATCTGTTTATACATCTTATATTGCAGTCTTCCAGTGCTTATTCATACTCCTTTCTGTGCTACACTGACAGTAATGGAAAAATGGATGCATCCATTCAAATACATAAAGCAAATAATCTTCATAAGGAAGGTATCTTTGTACTTGTGCATGTACTTGGCTTTAATCCAGACCATAACAAGTTTGTTTATGCCCAACTGCACAGTTTTTCAAAAGGAGGTGGGTTATTTCTTTTCCTCATTTGAACTTGTATTGAAAAATATTGCAGCAGCCATCAGTTTCTCCTGTGAAAACAGCAGGAATTAGCTACAGGCCATCACTGAAATTCAAAACATCCTACAGAAGCTTTGTTCCTTGGTTTTGCTTATCTGCCAGCTGTAAACATAATCCATTCAATTCTGTTGTATTTTGGGTTCTATTTTTGTGGTGTATTTTTAATATGTTTGGCACTTCCGTGGTGGTAGCAGAATCCATGAACAGTTAGCTGAAGTATCCTGGAATAACTTGATGTAATTATAGGTACTTGTCTATTAATAACAAAAAATCCATACTGTGCAGGCTTTCTTCCCTGCCATAGCCCTTCACATCATTAACCAATGAGTAAAGAAAGTGATTTTGACTGGTTTTTTTTTTTTTTTTTACTTTAGACTGCTTCAGATGGCTCCAAATACATCCTCTGTAGGTACAAATTAGGCCAGCTGTCAGTTCAGAAATGCCAAATGACCTGAACTCTTGAGGTCTGTGCAGAAATAACAGAGGTAGCTTCCCCACCCAGTGCTGGTTGGTGTGCAGCAGCAGGGGTGGCACAGATCCTCATCCTCTCCATGCTTCCACTCCCTGTTCCTGCACGGCCTCACCCAGGGACAGCACCCAGCGAGAACATTGCGTATTTACAGCATCAGTCTGACATCAGCCCCTGCTGGCCTGTGAGGATGGAGTCAGAATAGCTGCACATAATGCAGATCTGCTTTATAGCTAAACAGGCTTCTTCAGTTTACTCTTGCTCAAATAACCCAACTTTAAACAGAAATTCCAGGAAGGATTGGTACTGGGGTGGCTGGGGTCACCACCTCCAAGAGCAGACCAAGAGTCATTTTTCTTCAAATCTCCACATATTAATTACACAGTGCTCCAGAGTTTGATTATACCAACAACAGTATGAAGGTTTATTTTTAGATTAAGATTTTGGAAGTGTAATACAATTACACTTAAGAGTTTAGTAAAACTCATGATATGTGGTAAAAGGAGACCTGTTAATCTTAGGGTCTGAAAGTTAGAAATATGGGCCTTGCAAACAGCAGAGCCCATTTCTTGCTATTCCATGTGAATCTGGCCTCTGAAATCTTGTTTCTCAAATTTTATTCTTAAGAACTCATAAATTAATTCTTTATAAGAGATTTATCAGTCTTAATACAGTAAATCTTGTAAATCATATATATTATACTGAACAGCTCTAAATGTCTGAGTCTGTTAGAAATCTTTCAGTAGAAGACTCCTACATATTAAAAGAGATAAATTCTAAAGCATCAGCTATTGAGAATAGCCAGGTATGACCAAAGGGAAAGAAAATGGGGTTGGTTTGCATTGTCAGGCAGACCGAATATTTTATCATATTTTTACTGCTAGTGCTATGGCTGAGTCAAAATGCATCTAAATCCTCAAGGCTCCACGAAAATCCAGTGCCCAGCGTTTCTAAGCACAGGGCAGGGATAAGATGAAAGGGCTTCCTGTCTGCCTGTGGAGCTGTCACTGCAGTCAGGTTCTGTGTGTCACCTGAGCAGGGCACAAACAGCCTCTCCTCGCTGCTTCTCAGGCCAGCACTGCAGGGGGAACTGCAGGCACACGCTTCCCCTCCTGTCTGCTAAGGCTGTTCTCCTGCTGGCAAAGCAGAACTACCCTGACAAAGATAAAATTCTGCATCATCTCACAGCTTTCTGGTACCGTACATGTGCACGTGTGATACTGACCTCTGCACACAGGTGCTTCACTGAGCTTCTAAACCAGGCACAGGGATTTACTATTCAGTTCAAAATTTGCTTGGAGCCATAAAATGGCCTCTATCAAAGTTGACTGTTCTTCCTAACAGCAAAATCTTCATGTGGCCAAAAGCCACAAAACTCAAAGAAACAAGAAGGGGATTTCATAGGTAAATGAGCAAAGTGCCTGTCTTGTGATCCTGTGATCTTGTGATAGCTTCCTTCTGGGACAAAACTCAGCTGGCCTCCAGAAGCAGATTCTTTGGGCAGCAGTAGCTGTTTACAGGCTTCTCCAGGAGCTGAGAAAGTTCAGCAGCTCCCAGCTGCCAGGAATGTCACTCCAGCCCTGGAGCTACACTGCAGTGGCTGCCAGCAGTGGGAGAGTCACGGCTGCTCACTGGTGTCCTGGATTGATTCTTCTCTAATATTCTGGCAAAGGAGCAAGCTTATTGCAAATCTGATTTATTTTTATTTTGAGCTCATTGGCAAAGTTCTGAGTTACAGAGGGACCAAGATGATACACTTTTTAAAGACCCCGAATCTGATGATACCTGGAGAGCTGACCCCAAATTTCAGGAGCTCCTGGCCAGCAATGCACTGTGCATTGAACTCCCGCTGGAGTCAGTAGCAGATTTTGCTGCCTGTTAACCTAATTTGGAGTCATAGTGGAAAAAAAGGATGACCTGCATTTATCATGGACATTTTCTTTTTTTACAGAGAAAATAATTAAAATATGATTAAACAGAAAATGTGATTTTGGTTGCTGATTATTGTGGTCATCTTTTTGCTGGCCAGCCTGATGCTTGTTTAGTTTCTGTCTAATCCATCAAGATTGTTGTATCCCAAGATGGCTCCCTCATTTACCAGGCAATGTCATTCTTCCATGAGCTTCCTTTTCTGTCTTGGATTAAATGTAAACATTAGTGCCTGTCTTCATTACCAAGAACAAAGTCAGCATTTCCCTTGTTATTCTGTTGATGGTACTCATTTATTTACATATTTCCCCATCTTGATTACTTTTGTTTATTTAGAGAGTACAGCTCTAATTCCACTATGCCAAGTCTCAACCCTCTCCCTGTGATTATGTTGCCAGGTGCAGATGTACTATTTTCTACGAGCTTATCCAACTCAGTGGGAATTTCTTTTTTATCTTAGGAAAACTAAATAATGGGCTAAAATGAAGAACAATTTAAAAGCTCCCAGGGGTTGAGATTATGGCCTATATTTTTGAGGTTTTTAGGTCATGGATCACTATTCGTATCAAACTTACGGCTGAAGTGCAATACAGTGCCCTTAGTATTTAAAAAATAAAACCCAGCAAGAGTGATTGCTGTAGAGCAGTGTTCTTCACGTTATCACGGCCATATTTTCCAGAAAAGTTGTGATTATGATTCTAGGAGCAGTTTTTAAGTTTGTTCATTTTTTTATATTCATAGCTGTTATTTTGAATGTGACATTGATTCAAATCTGGATCTGACCATGAGAATGGTCACATCAGCTCTCTCCTGCCTTTTGCACATGTTAATATCATGTGTAATCTTCATGAGAAATGAAGATACTTGAGAGAAGCAGCTGACACCTCTTAACTTGATGGAGCAATTAAAACTCAAGCACTTCCTTGGAAGATCAAAACAACGTGTTTTGGTCACAACTTTTCTCTCTCATTCCATTTGCTTCTATGGTAATTTTAAAAAAAGGGGCTTGTTCTTAAAAATAAAATAATGATGGTAATTGCATGTGCAGGTTGTTTTTTATGATGGGCAGTTTACTGGCAAAACTCAAAGCAAAGAGAGCTAAGTTGCATTATTCCCTTGGAGATTTTTAAACTCACTGAAAGCTGCACATGCCAGTGCTTTGGGGCAAATATTCCTGCCTGGCTGGATTGGATCAAAGAAGATTCAGAGAGCTTGGAGCAAACAGAGCCCCTCAGCAGGGACACAGCAGCCAGCTCGCTGCACCAGGGCCATTGCCCAGCCCAGAGCTGGAGCCCCAGGAGCTGTTTGCTCCCGAGCCCATGGAAAAACAGGAGACTGGTAACTGTGCTGCCTTTCCCAGGTGGTGAAATTAGGTGGTGTTGAAGGGTGAAAGTCTGACACGGTAAAGTAAGGCAGGAGTTTTTTATGGCCATCAGTCTCAGTGCATTAGTGAGCTCAGGATCAGGTAAATGATAGGGAACAGCCAAACTTCCTGCCTTTCAACTGAGCACAGGAATACAAAAACCAAATATATAAATTATAAATAAATGTAACTCTGTGTTTGGTGATTTCTGTCTTCCTAGTTAGCTGTGCATTCTTTTATTCTGTCTGGGGCATCACAAAACATGGACAGTAACCATTCCCAAATGCAGAGGTCATTGTGCAGGAGAAAGCCAAGGAATGAGAGTACGAAGTATAAGTATTGCTTAGATGGAAACTGTTGAAAGGTCACCTTTGCAGGGTTCTGAGCCTTTCCTGAGTGAAAGAATGTATAACAGAGATATTATTCAGTTATATAACTATTAGATACAGTAACCATCTTGTTATGCCAACTTCAAAGTGAAGTTAGTGGGGGAAAAAATATTGTGTTATCAGAGTTATGTACAGTGTCATGGTTTACAGAAAAATTCAAATAACAATGCAGATGTTGATGAAGAAGGTCTTCATGCTGTTATGGAAACTGAATTGTAGCATGTGAATGTTCAAGTCAGGGTACTTTGAATTATAACAAATGGAAACACGATTATGTGTCATTATTTCACTGCAAGAAGAGATCAAATACATCATGAGTGTAGAAGTGTGGATGTGGAAGTAGAAGGAGCTGTACATTAACCAAATGGTTGGACAGAATATTAGAATTAATGCTTTTTATTTCTTGAAATTTCATTTCAGATCTCATCTTAATGCAAAATGATTATTCAGTTTGTAACCTGACAACTTTGCTCTAATAGTGTCTTCAGGATTTTCAGTGTCAGAGTGTGCTATGGAGGGATTCTCTTTCTATTTCTTCTGTTAATAACTGACTCTTTAAACATCCAAATCAGACATTTGTATTAATAAATGGAGATCACAGTTCCTCATTAATAATTATATTTAATTTTTACAAAATTGGGAGCAATGGCAGGAAATGTGTCTCCAATTATTTTTACACTTCAACAACTGGAAACAAGGATTTTTCCCAGTTGACTGCAAAGCAGAAGTTACTACAGTATGTGAAATTGGTGAATTCAGAATCTTAGTTAATAATGCCACTAAACAGGTGTCTTATCTGATTCTAATTGGCAGAAGGTGCTGAGATATGTTGCACTGTCAAGACAGAATTAGTTCTCAATTGTCTAATAAGGATCTCCTGATACAGTCTGGGCATTGCTTATCAGTACTGTTTGGAGGAGCTGCCTGCCTGAGCACCACATTGAACATTGAGGTTATAACCAGAATTAGATTTTTATAATGACTAACAAAGTATTAATAACACAAGAAGCTGGCAAAAGTCACCAAATTTATCTGTCAGCAAATGCCTTTTTTCAAGAGGTGTGTTTAATATAACCCGAGTAAAACTAGAATTCTGAATGTCTCCAGAGAGGCATTTACATGTGAGATAGATCCATAGATAGATACATGAAATGCCTGATCCTGAGCTTTGCTACACTCCCAAGATGTGCGTATTACTTCTGTTCTCTGATCTCTGGCTGATACAAAAGTATTTCCAGTTGCAGACATGTTATACTATTTTTATCAGAAACTTCTCTCTCTAATTTTATCCTGAAGAATAGGCAGTGAGCTGGGAAATAAATTTCTTCATGTAAACGCTCACAACATCAGCCAAGAGAATATTGCAGTTCCATATGCTGAGTATGTAAAGAAAACCCCACAAAATACAGTTTACATTTGGATACAGGGAGAGCAATAAATCAAAGGTATGAATAAACCAGCAGCTGATGAAAAGGACCAGTTATTTTAAGCTATTTTCTATAGATGCACCTCAGGCAGAACTTGACACCAAGACAAAATCAATGAAACTGAATCGTTTGCCAAACAAACGCTGGGCAGATCAATCAGGAATGCTTAAAAGCTAAACAATGACCCGGTGGGAAGGAGGAATTGATTGCCTCAGCAGCTTGCTTTTTTCTTCAGAATGGGCCAAGGTGAGAATGTAGAAAAGAACTTGAGCCTTTAATATGTGGACATTCCACTGCTGAACAGAGCAGTGCTTGGCAAGCCTCTCTGCCTGCCAGGCTCGGCCTAGAAAATTGGACACTGCTCAGGCTTCTGTGGCTCAGAAGGCAATAGAATGAAAAGCAGAATGTTCTATTAAAGCCAAACAGGCGTAGCTGGGACAGGTGTAGGCTTAGAGTAAGTGCTTACTTACCTCAGGAACTTGGGGCAGCCGGGCTGTGGGGGGTTGCTGCAGCACAGCTACTCCCTGGTTTAGATTTAAGTATTTGAAATTTGTATCTTAATCTGAGTAAAACAATCAGCTATAGGTGAACCCTAACTCAGGCCCCCCACAACTAACCTAGGGAGTATTTTTACTGAATGTGACAAATGAGAGGATTTGCAAACCTTGTAGGTAATGGTGTGTTCTTCCTTCTCCATCCCAAACACAGGGTGGCAAAAATAGCTTTGTCTCAATTCCACCTCCATGTGTATTTGCCAGAAATACAGACAGGATCATTTTAAGGTCTTCATGCCACTGCCCAAGACTTCACGGAATATTTGACCAGTTGAACTGTCAGTACATTTTGGAAGTGTCTTGTTTAGTGCCTGAGACTTTATAGGTATCATTTGACCTCAAGGCCACAACTAAATTATTAAATGTAATAACAGGAGACAGAAGAGATGGGAGATGAATCTTTTCCTCCTGCTTGATTACCGTGTGTTTTGGGGGGGTTGGTCATTTTGGTGAAAAAGACAGAGCTGAAGCAGGCTGGTTCTCCCATCAGGTTTGGAAAAAGGGAGGATGAAAAGGGGCTGAAAGACTTTAAAATTTATGACTCTTTTTTAATACTTGAAACGTCTTCCCCCATAGAACATCTGTTTCCATGGAAGTTGATCAATTAAATTTCAGCTCCAGTTCTCATTTCATGCTGAATGCATGAAGATGTAATTCCTCAGATATGCATTGATTTCTGTAAACCTGCATTAGATAATGATGTGTCTTAGATTGTCATTATAAAAATTAGCTAAGACATTTAAGATAAATTAACCTCTAATTTAGTTATTAGACATATCATGTTGTGGAGTAGCATCATTTACGTTAGCGGAATTATTTGCAATTTCTGTCCTTTGCTCACAGACACTGGTGTTCATGTAATTACCCTAAATGACCTGATTACCTCAGCCGTCCTGGTAGGGCAGACTGATATTAATTCATCTCTCTTCATTTTAGGGGAACTCCTTCTGCCCCTTTTGCCCTTTTCCCTCTGAATAGCTTTGCTCCATTGGGCTGGCACTGATGTCGTTTTGGGGACATGCCAGCAGGAGGAGCTTGTGCATTAAAATGTGCTTTCCATGAAGCAATCACCAAATTACAGTAATTGCGCTCAACTCGTGCTCTCCTCTGCAAGGTAAAGCACCTTGTACCTGCCAGGGAGCTCCGTGTGCCTCAGGAAGCCAAAGCTCTGTCTGCAGTGGCCATTGTGTTGGTGAATTAACCTATTTTAGATTGAGCAAAGCCCAATGAGGCTAACGTTTAATTTTATTCCATTGTATATTTGATATTTAGATTGTTTTACGTTTACACTTTCTGAAAAATACATATCTTAAAACAAAATCACAACCCTCTGAAGCCAATGTCACATGCTCTCTTTTACAAGCATTACAGTATCAACACTGCATTGCTCAATTTTATAAATAGTATAAAAATTATGAGTAATAATATTCATGTTACTAAAAGAAATCCATGGTAATGAGCACAGCTGAAATTGGATTCACATGATCAGAATTCTCTACAGCAACTTAGATAGCATTGCTGCGTTTCAGAATAAGAAATCGTTGGGCCACGGTTGGAAGTCTAATTATCCATGGCTACCAGGAATTAATAACATAGGCTAAATTAATTTTTAGACTTTTTATTTTAGTGACAAGACAAATAAGGAGCTAAAGATCTAACTTGTTAATCTGGTTATTGAAAAAGAGGAGGATGTATACCACAGGTATTTTATGCATTTTTTCCCACAAAGGACTTCATAGTTGCCTTGGAAGACTAAATACTGTAATAGGAATGTGGTAAATCTTGATTTAGGAAAATCCTTTATTATTTTCAATAGAGCTATTTCAGAGTTTTCTGCTTAGAAACTTAGACCAGTTAAATACTCTTGCCATTAAAAAAAACCCACAAAACTTTATTTTCTGTTGCTTAGCATCTGAATTGAACATAACTTTTCCGTACTGTTTTTTTTTCTCTTACCATTGTGGGAGTGGCTGTGTGTGCACAGTACTTCCAAAGCCAATGGCCAGGGCAGGACAGCTGCCCTTCCTTGCAGAAGTGCTCTGCTGCCTGCAGGTGAATTTTCCACTCAGTCCCAGGAGTTGTTAAAGGCTTTTGCTTCACTAACATCTCTCCCACGTGGGTGCTCAAAACACCTCAGTGGGGTCTGAGTGTGCCTGTGGCTGTGGCAGGATTGTCTGGCCTGTGTGTGAGGAAGGTCACTGCAGGAAAAGGAACTGCACAGAGAACTTTGGGGATTGTTTTCAAATATATCTGTGTTTGCTTAATACGGCCAGAACTGCAGATGAGCAATTTCTCCCTTTTGGACTTGTTATCACACTCTGAAGATAGGTATTATAAGGTTCGGGTTTTTCACTTACGAAAATAAGCTTGGCTTTGTATGCTGTGAAATTTTATTGCTTAGTTGAGTTGCTAAATGCAAAACTTAGTTTTATTTATTGATCTGTGTGTAAGCAGTTTAATTAAAAACCATGTGGAGTCCTGTAAAAGAATGGCAAAAGTACAATGCTATCCCTTTATACTGTAGTTTTCCGAGGAGTCTATAGCCTGAATATCACCTAGGTAAGCTGGAATTTTCTGTTACTGCTTGTTTTTGAACTTAATGTACTTCTTCTCAGAGTCTTTTCCAAAAGGCTCATTCATGTAAGACTGTAGTCTGTTGTGGGTCAGGAGAGACTGAAGAATTCAGGGATGTATTACCAGTGTACTTCATCATGTAATGATACATCCATCCATGATTAGAGGATTGTTAATTGAGCATCATCCAAGCTCTTGTCTATTTTGCTTGTACTTTTATCACTTCAAAATGCTTTTCCCACCATTTCTGAACTGCAACTCATAGAGATCCGCTTTTATCCTGTAACTTGCAATCTTCCATAAAGTATTGAAAGTTCTACTAGTTCTCATTTCTGAAAGAGCCCATTTTGTAATTCACACTTGAGATACCAGTAGAAAGAATGCAATTCCGTGATGTTGAAGATGTGTGCTGTACTTTGCAGTCATGTGCCAGGCTCTCATAACATCTGCTTTTTTCATGTTGGAAATAACTACACAACAATTTACATATAACATAAATTAACTGTTCTGTTTTTATTTTTTGTCTCCCTAGTGATATCCCACCCTCTGGAGAACCAGTAAGCAAAAGCAATCGCTCGAGAGTGACCACCCGCTTCCCCAAACTGTCCCGCAGCCACCCAAGGGAGCCCCGGAGCCTGGAGCCTCAGAGTGGTGATCTCTGACCCTTCTCCTTAATTGTCACTATGGGCAGCACGTACTTTAAATTGTTCTGTGATTCCTTCCTAGCCTATATTTATAATTTAAGCTCCTGAAGAGACTACAGCTGCATCAACTTAAATCCTGAAAAGAGACATTCATTACCAAGGGTCATATCCTGATTAACTACTTTGGAAGGCAGTAATCACTTTCTCAAAAGAATACGAGGGCTCTTCACGAGAGCTCAGCAAACTGATCGGCATTTCCTTTGTTTTGTAAAGCTGCACTGCACAATTTCCCCTTTGTTCCTCTGAAGTCCTTCTGTCACAATGAATTCCTTGTTTGTATTATGTTGTCCCTTTTTCCATGTACAGTTTTCTGTTCCAGAGACACATGGGCTTCATGTCAAGACAATTTTTTCCTTAGTAGAACCTTTATGATTATCACTACTTAGTATGTCAGAAGGATGTGCTTAAAAGAACCTCACTAATTTATTACCTTTTGTAAATAGAAAGACTGGGTTGTTTTGTTTTTTTTATTGTAAACCTCTGACACACAAAGGTTTTTAAAAAACTTGACAATGTAGATGATGAGAAAAACATTACAGGTGGAAAAATAGCTTTTGTACATTTCTAGTTAGATATTCTCAATAGCATTCATTTGTGGGAAGTAATTCTTTAAAATCAGAGAATGTAATAATTTTTTAGTGAAATTTTGGTCTTGCTGTAAGGCAGGTGCAATATTATTCATTTCTACAAACCACCACAAGGATACACAAAATTAGCATGGTACAAAACAGTGCTTTTAAGTCTTGGATTATATTTTGTTATTTGTTGCTTATGTTACAGAACAGTCCATCATTAACAGGGCAGGGTGGAATTCTTAATCTGATTTTGTAAAACCCTTCACATGGTGATACTTAAAAATTGCCTGTAATGAAAGTGCCTGTTACCCATCACCTCTTATTGAAAAGTAATTGGTAATGCTACTACTGTAAGACTAACTAAAGAATTGACAAGAATTGTTACAAGTGATGGAAGTCCTGACATGGATTAACTGGAATCCAGTTCAGTATCCATTAGCTGCACTGCCGTAGGCAGTTAATTATGTTTTAGCTATCTTCTTCTCTTCATTAAGTTTAAGCAGTGTATGTTCAAATTTTCTATCAATTGTATTCTGGTTTTCCTTTATGTAAGAACATCTTTCCTCTCAGTAGTTTTTTTGGATAACGTTACTTAAATTGATGTATCTTGTCACTTTATTATCCATTCATTATATTAAATTTTCACATCGTATATTATTCTCCGGGAAAAAACAAGCTGATGATTAATAACAGACTTTGTACCTCAGTGCTTTACTAAAGTTCCAGCAAACTGGAACTTGTGTTCTGCAAACCTGTGAGCAGTGTGTGTTGTTCAGGGAGGTCAGTGGTCCAGTCATTTTCAGTGGCACCTCTCAAGTGAGAAGGGCTTTGTTACCCACAGTGAGTGGCATCAGTGGGATGCTGCCTGAGTGTGAGCCCCATGTGCTGGATTCCCCCCACTGAAATATGGAGCTTTTAGATTGCACTCAACAGCAAAATGTGGCAGAGAGGAGTGGGATTCACTTTCCAGGTCAGAAATGTCAGTAGGTGAAATCATGTCACAGCAATGAAACAATATTTCTCAGTCAGTAAGAGATCTCAGTTACCACACAGACAAACAGAAAAGCCCAAAGGCCAGCCTGGGAGCTCACTGCTGTGAGTTCGGATGAATTACTGTTGGTGTTTTGTGTTAGTTACAGTGGGACACTTACTAAGAAGAAAGGCAGGTGAGTAGATTGGCAGTTAAGTAGCTTCTCCAAACTCTTCAGTCTGATGCACTGCTGATGGTTTAATTTGTCTTTGTTGGAAAGAAAAGTAGCTATAATGATGGTCCCACTTTGAAACAATTTTAACTCATTTTTCAGAAAGTGGAGAGTTGGTTAATAGAAATATGGCACATGTACTAACACTGAATTGCAAGTAAATTTGAAAGAAAACACTATGTGGAAACCTTTGTGATGTATCTGTTACATGAAGCTGTACTCATTTTCAAGAAATAATTCAAAGATTCAAGTATTTCTTATTCAGCAAGTTGCAAATGGGAAGAAATTTCATTTACTGCAGACTGAATTTCTTTTTAGTTGTTTAAAAGGAATTTTTTGTATCTGCATTTAGCTCTTAAAATTATTTCATTCCTGATTATCTTGCTTCTTGTAATTTTTTATGTTTGTATGTAAATCACATAAAAATACTAAACTTGTTTACCGTGTACAAATTGCTCTTTGTTAACTTTAGCTGAATTGTGTATCAGCACCTAAGATTACAGTCTGCAAACAATGTTCACTTGGTGATACAAGATACAGTAATGGGTGCATTACTAATCCATTTAAAAGCTCAGCTGTGGTTTCTCTAAAATCCCAGGAAATAATCAAATTAAAGCCTTTCTTCCAAGCTGGCATTCCCACTTTATTCCCCTGGTTTTTTTGAAGACTACTGAGGTACTTGCATGAGTGCAAGTAGGTGCCTACTGACAGGAATGCCCAAATTTCTACCACCTCAAGACATTCTGAAAGGCCCTTCTTAGAATCCTGTGTATCTGTTACAAATCCCACTTCTTCTGTTTGTTTACCAGAACCAACAAAGCCTCTTGAAGAAGGTTGGCCAGTTGGTATTAAGAATCCTAAGTAGTTATATTATTCTTCTGAAATACCTGTAAGTGTAACAGTGATTCTGTCAGTGGAATGGTTTTATCAGTTTATCATGTTCACCCAATTCCATGCAGTTACAATTTTTGTACAGCTCTAAACTTCCTTTGGCTGACTCACATCTCTTAAACCCCTGTCCGTGCTCAGTGGGCGGCTCACAGTGAGCTGCTGGGTTCATTACTAATGAATTATTAATTAATTCATTACTGACTGTTCCTGCTGGCACCAGTGACCAGTGCTGTAATCGCAGGACAGAGGACTCGGGACAGGCTGGGCCCTGGAGCTGTTCCTGGGAGCCCTGGCTTGTGGGCTGGTAGAGCCAGCCTAGAGCAATTTGTGGTCTTGTTTGCATTTCATTCCTGCTTTGTCTTTAGATCCAGGGCTTCTCCTCTGGATCCTTTAGTGACTGTTTAAAATAAACTGTAAAGAAGTGGCACAACTTTTACTGTAATGCTGTTGGTCCAGTCACATCCACCATGAACACTTCCCTAAGACACACAGAGCAGGCAGAGATCTTCCAGCTTTTGCAGATGTGTCCCTCAGTATTCATAGACTGACTGGGGTTTTTCAGAATCTCATTTGTTTAGAGATTCTCTCATTCATTATATAGAGTGCCATGTGTCAACTTGGCTCTTGCAAATTAAAGTTCTCAATAATAATAATAATAAATCTCCAAGGTAAATCTCCAAATAAATCTCCTAGTCAAGATATGGACAAAGTTATAAAGGCTTAAATTGATATGTCCATTAAGTCACATATTCTCAGGAAGATAATTTCAAAGTCAGTCTTTTTATTGGAGCATATTGTTGATGTATTGTTTATGTTGAGTTGTAATCAAATTATACTACCTTACAGAATCTACTGCAAGTCATAAACCATCATGATTGAATTAATACAAGTATTTAGAGAAAGAGTAGAATGGTACTAAAGATTACTGGCTCAAAATTGTGACCTATTGCTAAGGAGATTTTTTTTTGTACCAGTCATGTTTTATTGTACAGAATCATATCTACATGGTAGCTGTCAAATTAATTAATAAGAACCTACTAACAAATGGGGTTGACTGACTCAGAGCAACAAGCTAATAATAAATGAGACTTGATGAACCCCCAGTGAACTAATGATGCTTCTGCCAGGACATATTAATGTTTAGGAACCTGGTATTTTTTTACCAAAATTAGTAGTTGGTGCTTTTTGATATTGATGTCATTCTTTGTCCTTCAAAGAATGCAAGGATCTCAGTTCTGCTAGAAGTTTCATTCCATTCCAAAAATTCAACTCCCCAAAATGTTTCTCATCTAATGGCTTGGAATTCTGAGAACAGGTAATATGTACCTGTGGATAGAAATACAGTTACCTGTTTGAAATTGCTATGAGAAACCTGTGGAACAGCTGTTTAAAAGAAAAAAACCCACACTTTTTGACCAAATCTTGCTGCTATACACCCTTGCAAATCTTGGAACCAGCCCTGGGCTCTTCCAGCTGGAACTCTAGGCTATATGAAAAGAAACCTCTTCCACACAAAACCACATTTTTCTCCTTGAAAACAACAGTAATGCTTCTGTATTGGATCTTGAGTCACTTCTGGAAAAGTGATTAAACAATTCAAGAAAGTAAAGGATTTCTCTCCTTCACTTTCTGTAGGTTAGGGTATTTCAGTCAGCACCCTGAATCACATGAAATATTAACTTGATTATTATTTTGTAAGTTTGGTAGTTTCATAGCATTCTGTATTCAAAGAAACACTTTACTATAGGAAAATAGCTATATGAAATATAAAATATGTTTAAAAATATCAATTAACCTGCTTCGTGTTTCACATATTGAATAGAAGATAAACCACTTGTTCTACAGTGGTGTGACACTGTACATTTCATTTATTTCTCACTCTGCACTAACTGTGCTTTTATGATCCAGTTATAGAGAGCTTAGATTATTTATAAATTCCTTCTACCAAAATAATGAGAGCATACTTCTAATCTATATTAATAGCTTGGTTTTTCCTTCATAATGGCATGACTTTATTCTAGACAACAGCATTGAAATGTTTAGAAAGGAATGACTTTTCCAGATTTACAAATTGCTGCAGATGACCAGACTTAAAAAAGAATATTGATTTTATTGCATCAAAACAGAATTTATTGCACTTCCCTGTAGGGGAATCAGTTCGTTTAACAAGATTTCAGAAATTATCTCCATGCCATGACTGTAGTTAAACTGTGATAAGTGGCTTTTTGAGTATTAATCATTTAAGACTCTAAAAATTATAAAATTGTAAGTGTAGTTGAAAATACAGGTCTGAAAGGCTGTGCTTTCCTTCTTAGTTAACACTGAGATAAAGAGCTAAGTGTCTTGGATGTGGGACCACACCTGTTGGCAGCTGAAGAAGCTGAATTTCCCTTTTGACTTAGGGGAGGGATTTTTTTGTTGTTGTTGTTACTATTAAACTGTAGAAAAGATATTGTTAATTAAGCATATATATGTACAGTATTCACATAAGTATTAATAAACTGTAATATTATTTTAACTTGCTATGCTAATGTTTACATTATAGGATTTTTAAGCAAATGTATGTATATAAAATTTTCTAAATACTTTCTTCTTCTTTTGGTTTTTTTTGGTTTGGTTTTTTTTTTTTTTTAATATCCTGTGGTAATTTTATTGTAACCTGGTTAAAATATGCTACTTTACCAAGAAGAAAATAAAAAAGGACATCTTTTCTTTGAAGTGGAGTGTTTGTACATCCTATTTGTCCTATTCAGCTGTTTTGTAATTGTGTCTTTGATTTATGTTCATTTTTTCAATGTGTTTCTAGAGTGATGTATGTACATAGCAGACTTTAATTTGTTAAAATCTTACTTCTTCATATGAGAAGTAGTATTTATTGAAAGCCATCTTGAACATTTCAGTTTATAATCACATTAGATAAGCAGGAAGGCAAACAATTCCAGGCGATGCCACCACATTTGTGGTGCTTGGCTTTTTTACATTCAGAGTCCACATATGATTGTTTTATTTCCTTTTATTGAGATATGATACAGTTGGCAATTCATATCCAGTTCATAACTGTGCCATAACTGGCACTTTCATATCCAGTTCATAACTGGATGCTTCCATATCATGTGGAAAAGGAAGTTTTAAAAAGGAAGCATTACATGCATTTAATCGATTTCCACCAGACAAAGCTGTAATTTAACAAAAATAAAGTGTTGGTAGATTCCTCATACTCACAGAATAAACTGCTGGTTAATTCAGTTAAAATTCTTAAAGCCACTACCAGTATAGAGTGATCTAATTAGTTGAACTGTTCATGTTAAAAACAGATGGACACTAATTGTAACATTCACACTGATGTTTATCTGCATCTTTTAAAACCCGTGGCAGGTTAGGTGTCATTACAGGAGTTAAATGGCAGAACTTTTAATTAGTCTTGGCAGTCCTTAGGATTTTGTTTTTGCTTTTCATATCTCAGTCATTTAAGATCATAAAGCAAAATTATGCTTATCAACTTTATTAGTGTCAAGCAATGTGGATTTTTTTCCTTTTCTGTCTGCTTGAGGTACTAGACCACAAATAGCCCCAGGCTGTTGGTTGGGACTGTAAGGACTGAAGCTCTGCCTGCACCAGGGTAGAGTTTCAGCCCTGCAGAACAAGTGTCTGTTCCGAGTGGGCGTTTCTTGCCCATTGAGCTTTATTTCCTGCCTACCAGCACGTCCGAGCCTTTGAACTGCATGGGAAGGGTAAAATCTGATCATCAGGGGAAAGACCACCAGACTCCCAACCCTGGGCTGGAGAAGGCTGGAAAGAGCAGGGTTGATGCTGTAACCCTTTATGTCCTGTATCCCACTTCCTTGTCCAGATGCTGGGATGCGGCTGCTTAATTGCCACTTCTAAAATCCTGGGAAGAACAAGATCATTTGAAGGGACTACTGATTTTTCTGTGCATCCAGGCAAAGCTTCAGATTGCATTTGGGAAATTGTAACAGCTTGGCATTTCTACATGGGCCTACAGAGTTTTAAGTTTTTCTTTTCAGGAAAGGACCTGCAGAGGATTTACTGATTTTTTTTTAAATTTCCCTAGAAATTTTAAGGAAATAAGGAAAAAGCTTTGTACAAATGATCTGTCAGAAGAAAGAGCATGTTTAGAGTAAGATTTTTGCTACTGCACTTCAGTCTTTCTGAATGACCTTTTAAGTATTGTGAGTGAACTTACTGTATTCCCAAAATTAAAATAGATAGCTGACATTTTGATATATTGCAAGTCGTGCTTGATTTTGTTCTAGAAAATCATCATGCAGATTGTGTGTGTGTGTCATGCCTATTTTCTGAATTATTCTTGCCATTTTTTGACCTGCACTGGGACAGCAGGCTTTTATTATATGCGATTTCTAAGAACCATGATGATAACTTGCTTTTTATTTCAAATTCAACAATATCCAAGCCATTTCCTATATTTTTAAATTTCCCAGTATGTTAAAGATGCTCAGCAGGTGCATATACCTTATCCCATACTCTGCATTTGTCATTGCTAAATGTCTTTATTTTTAATGTCACCTTCTAGCCTTACTCATATTCAGCTCGTAATTGTTTCAGTCATGTGAGCCCCTCATTAACAGATGTCCTGCCTTCAGAGCTTTGTGCTGAGCAAACTTGTGCTCTGGGTGAGCCTCTGCACTTGCACTTTGTTCCAAATACCAAGCCTGTGGGGCCTTGGGCTTGGTCATTCTGTGGGAAGCTTTCTGTGCTCTTTGTATGCTTGGAGATTCACTCTTTATTTCACACTCACCTGCTTGTGTTGAGCTTTTGCTATTTTTGGGGTCTCTGCTGGATCACTAAGATCTGCCCTTCTCCAGTTTTCTAGAGTTCATGTCTGACAAATTCACCCTTGCATAGTGCTTCAGCTCTGACTTTAACTACTCCATTTTCCTGTTAAGACTATTTTCATGATTAATTTTATTCCTGGTGCTGCATATTGTTCAGAAACAGCTGAGGTACATCGAGGGTTTGTTTTACTCAATGTGAGTTCTACACTATCAACTTTTTGTGGGCTTGATCCCTGTATGGGCTATTCACTTAAGAGTTGGACTCCATGATCCTTGTGGGTTCCTTCCAGCTCAGAATATTCTGTGATTCTGTAGATCTCTGCATGACAAAAGCCTGTTTTTAATTATTCCAACTAACATCTGCCAGAGCTGTCAAAAAACAAGGCCTTTCTTTGGGAATTACTGCTATTATAAAATAGATTTCATATTGCTATTACATAGCTTCCATCTGTGAAAAATATTTACAGGTTAAGTGAATATAGCAAAAAAAGATTTTATCAGGTTAATACTAATTTTAAATGGCTAATTTTTGTAAGTATTTTGCTTTTTCTTTATTTTATTCCCTATTTTTTGAAGTGCTAATTCATCCATGAAGGAAGACGCTTCAACATGTGCCAATTAAACTGACAGTTTCTATATTTCAGTTTCTAGTTGGAAATTAAATTATGTTTATTAACATTCCCAATTTTATATAGAACCATTGGATCATTTAGGTTGAAAAACACCTCTAAGATCATCAAATCCAACTGTTCCCCCAGCACTGCCAAGTTCCACATTACACCATGTCCCCAAGTGCCATATGCACCCATCTTTTAAACCCCTCCAGGGATAGTGATTCTGCCCCTTCCCTGGGCAGCCTGTGCCAGGACTCGACAACCTTTTTGGTGAAGCAGTTATTCCTAATATCCAATCTAAATCTTCCTTGGGACAACTTGAGGCCATTTCCCCTCATTTTGTCACTTGGGAGACTGACCCTGCCCCCGGCTGCCCCCTCCTGCCAGGGAGTTGTGCAGTGCCAGAAGGTCCCTCCTGAGCCTCCTTTTCTCCAGGCTGAGCCCCTTTCCCACCTGCCTCTGCCGTTCCTGGGGCTCCAGCCCCTTCCCCAGCTCTGTTCCTTTCTCTGGACATGATCCAGCACCTCCATGTCCAGTTCTTGTCATGAAGAGGGGCTCAGAACTGAACACAGGCCTCGAGGTGTGGCCTCAGCAGTGCCCAGGACAGGGGGATAGTCACTGCCCTGGTCCTGCTAGCCATGCTGTTCCTAAGAAAATTTTCAGCAGTAGCAATCCCCAGGTGCCTTCCAAAGAGGGAATATAGGTTTATAGAGAAGTAGAAAATCAAATATAATTTAATATAGTTGAGTAACATTCTAGCTACCAATCAAAGCAGGTAACACCTCAGACATCTGCCACTGGAAATATATCTTATCTCCACTGATGCACACAAGGAAGTATATTTCTTAACTGTAAGACTAAATAAAAAAATAATGTATTTTATATTTGAGCTGCTGAGCAGTTTGAAGGATCTGCTTTTCAGATCTGAGCTTTAGATACACACTAATACTTTGTAGCATGCAATTTAGCTACTTGCTCAGCTTTATCTTGAAGCAGCTCAAATTCTCAGTGGGTTTTTGTTTAATACAGTGATGGAACCATAGTTCTTTGTGCACCCAAAGTGATACGTATGGCTTCAAGCAGTTAAAAAGATGAGAGGCATTTTTGCAGTGGTACTTTAATTTCAAACAATGCATTAAATATAATTGTCATTTTTGGAAACCATCTGGCTGGTATTTTTTAAAGGTGAAAAAAAAAAAGTGAATTGGCAGATAAGATACATCAGTAAGTCTGAGCAGTTGTACTGTATTGGAAAATACAGGGTAATTGGATACTAGAAAAAAGGAAAATAAAAGAAAGCACATGTTCTGACCCATCAAGAAGCAACAGAAAAAGTGATTGAGGAATTCAGTGTAGGAATACATTAAAAAAATGTTTAGAATTGTACTACATCAAACTGCCACCATATGTTCCATAATGAGATAAAACAAAGTGGGTAATGGATCTGTTACCGAGTCTTTCAAGCCGTAGGACCCTTTGGATATGTCAGCAATTAACAAATAACATCTGCCGTCAACTGCTGTACTTAATCAGCACGGGCAGGGATCTCCTCCCTGCATGACAGAGGGTACACTGTGATAGTCTGCTTTTCCTTAGGGACTGAAAATGTCTTTGACCACAGTGCTGTATGCAGAACTCCTGCTGAGATGTAATTAATGGGAAATCTGGATGTGCAGAAACAGCAGAACACAGCTAGATTGGCACTATCGGTGTGGATGGAGAGCTTTGACTACCTTTGATAATTTTTCTGTCAGATAATTCCTGACGGCTGTAATGCCCTACTGTGTTTACAGACTGCACCTTCAGAGTGGCTGAGCTGGCTTTTCAGATATGCAGAGAGACTGATGATAACCCACTACCTCGTTTAAAGATGCAGAACAGGTATGTTCTTGTTTTGCTGATAACAGGGACACGAAAATGTGTTAAGGCAGACCTCGTTAATTGACTCCTTGGTTACAGAGAAACTGTCAAATGCAATGCACCTTGAGAACCACCACCAACATATGGGAAATAAAAACAATTAAGAATTAAAGATCCTGAAGGTCTCAAAGAAGTGAGTTTCAAAACTTCTCTGAGTTGCAGTAGTAGTGGAAGTCTGTAGGAGCTGATCTATTTATCCTACCCATTTCTGAATCCATCCTGTTGTAAGAATTCACAAGCTTCCTCCGGACCAGAGGAATATTGGATGCATTGAAGTAGCTCTGTGCCCTTTAAGTGCAGCTGGTACAGAGAAATGGGGATTTGCAAAGCAAAGAGCTGACCTTTCATTCATATCCACATGTTCAAGAACGGATTTAAATACAAATCTCAGAAATCTTATGCCAGAACAACAATTTGAAATAATGAGATTTTCCTTTAATTTTCATCAGGGTTCATTACTCAAATAATATAGGATTCATTACATAGACAATGAATATCTAATTACCTAAGATAACACTCAGAAATATCTAATAGGAGGTGCTTAAGTTGGTAAATAATTTTTGTAGATTTAACTAAATTTGTTTAATCACAATTGGTTGCTGATGCAGCTGTCACTGTGCTGATGTAATGTGAGTTTTAAGCATCCCCTCTGCTCTGATCAGACTGGTCTGGGTTGCACAGAATAATTCAGTTTCTGTGATTATCCCTTTGCTCTCCCATGAATTGTGATAAAAAAATAACTGTTTTAACTAAGACAACATAGTATCAAGACAGTTGTGGAGCTGGACAGTGTGCACAGTCCCATTCTGAGAAGCAGTGTTCCTTTGTCCCTGACTGCTCTGCTTTGCCAACACAGGGAGTTCTCTCTCTCCTCTGTCCCATTCAGGTGGGTTAGGAAACACGACGTCAAACGCTTCTCTTAATTCTTAACCCACCACTGAGAGTAAGTTAAGGCTGAGAATCCTTACTCCAGTTTGTCTTTGCACATTGACTGTTCTGATACCATTTAAAGATTAGAGACCCCTTACGAGTTGCACTTTGGTTGCTCAAAAAGAAGGCATTTAAAATATGAAAAATATTGCCTGACCTGACAATGTAGTTCTATTTAAGAAACAGAAAGTGTGCTGGATAATATATGCAGACACCTCTGTCATGAAGCCTCTTGGGGTTTCACACCCAATTATCTGTGACCACCTCTGGTTACCATAGCAATTCTCTCTTAATTAGAAATTCACCCTCTGCTCATGGCCTATCTGTGCTAAAGCACGAAATTCTGCTACACACTTGGGTATTTTATTTATTTGTTTATATATTGACTGTAATTTACTGTGTCAAATGACACTTCTATGCAGTAGTACTCTGGATTTTTGACTCAAACATTGATTAGAATTGTAATTCTTCAATGTGTCCTTGACCCACTTTCAGTCTGTATATAAGGGGCAGGCCACACCAGGAGAGAGGGCAGTGATGTTGGAGGTGTTAATACATGAAATAATATGGTCAGTAAGTGGAAGCAGCTCTCTGACTGCTGCTCAAGAGGAAGGACACTGTGAAACCTTCCGCCTGCATTCAGGCTCAAGTTAGTTTTATGATGTTTTCAAAAGGAAGGGGTCTCTGCCCATATAGAAGTATTTGATAATGTGTGAAGCTGGCTATATTTGTGTCCATAAGGTGGACAAAAACCACCACAGGGTGTTTTGGTGACAGATGTAAGAGACTTATTCCTGCCCTTAGAAAAATAAGATGAGGGGAATGAGAATAACTTACATGCAATGTAAGAAGGCAATTCTAAAAGTTGGGCATCGTATCAATGCTTGGGGCACAAGCTCAGAAGCAAAGGCTATGATCCTGAACACTCCCTCCTGTAATCCTGGGGAGAGCAGAGACTCATAATTCTTGGAGTCCAGACCAAAACTGTAGTATCAAAAATCTCTGTGGTTTCTAATGTAAGTATAGAGCCTCAAAGTACAAACGCCTCTTTCCGAAATAAACAAATCCCCAAACAAAATGCTGTAGCACGGATCAGTTCTTTCGAGGGAACAGGACAAGAATAGAACATGATTCAGAAATGTACTCAGATAGTATATTTGTAAGACAAATATAAGAACTTCCTAACCAGAATAGAATAGAAAAAGAGAAACCAGAATGGACTCATGCATTGCAAGGTCCAGAGAGATTGGTTTTGAATGTTTGATCCACTCATTGCAACATCCAAGGACTACAGGCTTTTAGTGTTTAATCTGGAGTTCTTGGGCTGCAAGAGGTTTAGGACTGTACTTCGAAAATTTGACATAAAATATGAGAGAACTGAGAGAAAGAACATGAAACATTCAGCTTAAAACAGAAGGTTACCCCATCTGCTATCTTTCACAGAGATCTCTATTGCAGGCCCTGACATACGAGAGAGGCTTTAGCATTTATGTAAACTCATCAGCCAGGTTGGAGGGCAATGCCATGTGGAGAAATTGCTGCTTACTGTGTGTTATGAAGCTCATATAAATTCTATTATATCTTACTAATATATATCATGCTGAGGAGCACAAGCAAAAGTAGTCTTACCTTCTGCCATATATTGCACCATGTCTCCAGATTCTCATGAAATACAGTTTTTTGGTTACTGCTCACAAATGCCACTGTTACATATGAGCAGGACCAGACAAAACACAGCAGAAGAAATCCAAACCAATTTTAGCTTTGTGGTCATGGTGTGGAGGTTAGGAGATGTCAGCCAGGTGACAGCTGAGCTCTGTCAACTTTTATTATTTTATTTAGTGCTTCTCCCAGCTTAGGCAAATACTGGATTCTGAACTGAAGTGCAGCTGTTATTTTTTTCTGAACATGCCTGGCATAGACAGAAATGGTGTTTTTAATTTAATCTGTCTGAAAGCATTCTTTAAATGAGTAACAAATAGTTCTTAAGAAGCTCAAGTAAGTTGGGCCATCACCATGTATCTTTAATTACAATTTTAGCCTTAATAATTTTTCTTGAGTCAGCTGTACAGTATTATTACCATAAGCAAACCTGTCTATTTTAAAATCTAATGTCATAGTGCAATTGATTAAGGTAAAATGAGATTATCCAGCAGCAAAAGCTTTAGTGACTGCTCAGGAGAGCAGTCAGCGTGCATACATATACGTTTGCCAACATTCTCAGTATAAACTAAATGACTCGTTATATGGTATCTTTGTTGTGCCTGGATTCTGATTTTCTATGAGTCATGCCTTGATTTACTGAAATAGAACAAGATGAGTAAGAGAGTCAAATTATAGGGAAAAAAGTCTGCAAGCTGCGTAAGGTCCAACACAGTTACAGAGGAGGATTATTCAACTTCTCTGTGCTCTTTATTCACTCTGAATTTAATATCAGAACCCTCCTGCCATTGGATATCTTCTGCAGGGAGGAGTTCTATAAAAACCTCATGAAGCACCAAGGTCAATCTTTATTACTGCATAGACCATAACAGTTTTCTTTCTGATTAACATTTTCTATTGAATTTGGATTCATCTGTAGCTGCAAAATTGCATCACATGTAACACTGTAAAGGCACATAGCATGTCTATGTAATGAAGGAGATAAAAGCAGTTTTCTATTGCTGCCACATTAAGTTGGGATTGGATTTTGCATTATGAGTTATCATCTTGTTTTACATATTGCTAAACAGAATGTAATGTTCCATTTAGATGTAACTGAGCTGGAATGTGAGAGAATTTTAAGCATTTGTATAAGGAAAAGAGGAGGGAGCACATCTGACATGTTTAGATTTTTAGGTTGTCTTCAATGTATAGCATCCTACAATTATCATACAGATGTTTTTCACTCAGAGAGGTAAAAAAACCTGTGCAGTGCATTTGACTATGGCTGCCATCAGGAATAGTTTGAAAAATCCTTAATTGCAGCATAAAGAAAATGAAATAGCAGCAATGTCCTGCAGAGAAGTGTCAAACCCGGTAATCCTCTGGCTGTGCAAGGGGCGACCACATACTGATACAGTTCTACAAAGTATAAAGCCATACTAGAGGGATATATTCTTAAGGCTGAAGCTTTTCCTCAAGACTCATTCTTTTAAATTATTTAGAGTAAAAGGATACTAAAGAATTTATCTACTCAATATCAGAACTAATGGATAAATGGCAATGCTGAAGTTGTAGTTTTATAGTATTTAGTTCAAGATAAGCTACTGTGAAAAGTAATTTTTTAAAAATAACAGTTAACAATTTACCTTTGCTTTGATTTGTAAAATCTTTGTCTATTTGTGTTTCAACTGTTCATTGTTATATAACTGTTCCCCGTGGCCCATGAAAATCAGGTTCAGTCTGAGGTTAAATGGTACCTTGTCAAAGCAGGGATGTGACCCAGGATGAACGACTCGTATGACTCCATTTGTTTTCCCACTTTGTAAATCTTTTGCCTCTGCATACATGAATGCGTAGGAAGAGGAGAGCAGATGTGAGGGAAAGGTCAGGGATGCTGTGAAGTCTGTGAGGCTTTACTTTTACCTTCTATGAGATTTAGATGCCTCCTTAGTGCAGATACATGAAAACATTCCTCAGTGAACATTGGTGGTGTTTATTTTTAGCAGAGTATACACCAGGAAAGAAGGGAAAGTACAGACCAGGTAGCATGCACATATCAAATGCAAAAGCATCCAAATCCAGTGTTGACCCACTGCCAGTGTAATATTCAACTAACAAGAAGATTCCCTCACATATAGACATATTTTCTATATCTATATCAAAGAACTGAATATCTGAAACTGCTGAGCTGAAACAATTTGTGTGTCTATGTGGGTATGCAGTTTTAGTAAATCCAAATTACAAAGTTTTGCCAGCACACTGGAGAACAGAGAATTGCTTCTTTGTGGCTGCACATCTTTTGTTAGATTTTAGTGTAGAAAATGGTTCTGAGGTTGACATTATAACAAAGGATAATCCTGTGAACAGTTCAAGTTATTATGTTCTATGAGCTATAAACAAGGGATAAACTGTGATCATTTTCCCATTAGAGGTGGGTTAGTTGAGCCTGTAATGCAGTACACAGTATTTTAGAATCAATGCCACCATAGATTAACTGTACCTTCTATTGAGAGACATTGAGAAGGATTCCCAGTCCTTGGTTTCTCCAGATAGGCCACATTATGATGACAAACACCCAGGAAAACCAATCCACAGGCTGAGCTTACAGTTCTTCCCCACAGGTAAAGGAAACCAGCCAGAGTTGCTTTGTCTAAAGCTGACTCTTTGGCTGCTGTGACTCTTGATCTCCAAGTTCTCTTTGTTTCCTATTTGTTATCTTCCTTCTGCCTGTAGGTTAGAGCTTTACAAGGACATCCAGTTAAAGGAAAAAAAATTTAAAAAAGCAGCTGTGCAATTGGTTACCTTTATTCTGATGTTCAAAATGTTTCCCAGAGTCAAAGTTTATTTTCCCATTTCCATATATGTGTTTTAGACTTGTTTCTCTATGTCTGGCAAACACAGGTGCCAACTGATCATTTTGGAACTGGATATTGTCTAATGGTTTTCTCGCTCTGGTGTGAGGTTTGTACTAACTGTACTCACATTTTCTTCTGTTTCAGCCTGGTGTTACACAGCTTGGAAGGCAATTTGTCTGGGCTGCTGGCTGGCTGAGCAGTGCATGTGGTGCGTGCTTGCTGGCTGGCAGTTGGCAAGTCATCTCAAGGATACCTGTTCTGCAAGGAAAAAGAAAAGGTTGTTTTTACTGTATCCTTTGAAAGGAAGGCTGGTATCAGACAAATGTTTGCACGGTGCTGTCTCTTTGTGGTAGTGCAAGAACTCAAAATTGGTCTCCTGTACAGTGAGTAAGACAGACACTGCCATGGACTACAGCTGCACATAGGCAGCTGGGCAGACACTGTTTTGGAAGGAAGAGGGAAAGGATATTGGGTGGGTAAGGCATGGAACAGATGACATAGAGCTCAAAGTTCATAAAATAAGGTAATTCCAAACCCATCCCTTCAAGAGTATGTTAATTATGAACCTATAAGCCAATTTTCCTTCTTACTCTCAAGGAAACAGCACATTTTTATGGATGGAGAGGAGTCTAGTTTTGACCGAATGTAAGCTGAAATACACATGAGAGTAAGCTTGAACAATCCAGGAACATTTAACTGAAAATGCTTAAGTGGGGAAGAGCCACATTTGTTACTCAGGTGATGTTCCCTTGTTTGCAGATCAGAGATCTCATTACAGTCAATTAGTAAAAGGATGGAAATGAGAACAAACAACTTTCACTATTCTTTTTTGTAACAAAGTTGTGCCTGAGAAAAAAGGAATTGAATTCCACTGGTGAAATCTGTTCAAACATATTTCTCCTTCATTAGGCCATTGGTGCAAAGGAATTCCAAGGTATTTCCAAGGAGTTTTTAAGAATCAGCTCATGCTCTGAGGCTAAGCACACCTCACTTTGAGTGGTTACATACACCCTGTACTGCAGGGCAGCAGACATGAACAGCATGAAAAAAAGTAATTCAGGGAGAACAGTTGTTTATTCAGCAGTCATACAATTCCAGTGTGGAAGCCACTGGCATAAACAAATGAAAGCAATTTATGTATGTACATAAAGAACATAGTCTGAAATTCCCATTTGTAAAGTTGTATAATGTACTACAGAGGCTTTTTAGTGTGAAAGAAAGGCATCAGCAGCAATTCTGAAACATATAAAGCTGACTGATTGTCTATAATGTTCCCCCAAAAAGAGCCATGTGAGAAAACAAGGCATCAATAAAGAGTATTGTAAAATATATTAAAGCAGCATTCTAACAGAAAACCTGTTGTGTGTTTAGTCCAGTATTTACGAAAGGACTTATGCTGTAGAATTACATTCAAGCAGTAAAACTTTAGGACTTCATTGTTTCCCACTATTCTTAAAGAGGTAATCTTTCTAATTTAAGATACATTAAACCCCTTCAAAAGAAAGTTATTCAGGCAGTGAATTCAGATATTATGCAGATAGTGAGTTATACTCAAAAGCATTTTAAGCAGTTGCTCACTGTGTGAAGCAAACACTTTCATTCAGCATGAGAAATGGATGCTTTCCCTCAAGAACTATGTAAAGATAAAATCAGGAAGTGCCACCTACCTTTCATCTATTTTTTGTATTCCCCAGGTCATCTTATTAACATAACATAGGACTAGTTCTTGGTGGAGATTCATGAAAGTAAGCCTCATTATTTATTTCTTACGGTGTTGGTGAAAAGCACATGTAATGTTTCTGCTTGAGATTCTTGCATTTTCGACTTCATATTAAACAAAACAGCCTATTTAATTTTGAGTCAAGTTTTCAGCAAGTAAAATAAATGCATTTGACCATTGTGTAAATTCTGTAAGATTCAAACTTCTCACAGAAATAAAAGTCCATATTGTAAAATACAAAATAGATATGTAATAGAAATAGCATAGCTTTAAGTGTTTAGTTTTTAATGCATTGTGAAACACAAATCAGATATCCATTATCCAATATGTAAGATTTTGTAACTATATTAAGAATTCTACCTTCATGCCAATAAAGCCTCCATCTATAATTAATTTTTAGTAAAGCAACATAATCTGTGTATTAATATTTTAATATAGTAAATGCTTGGAGAGACAACGGAATGAACTTTTGGTAGGCAAAGATATGGAGACACTACACTTGCTGGCCACATCTTAGCTCCTCTTGGGGTTCTGATTTTGAAGCCCATTAAGCACATTCTTGGTTTTTACTTTTCCTAAAGAGCAAGGCACATAAACTCAGCCTGAACTGTGAGGTAACACTTTTGTGGTTTCTTTTCTTCTTCTTTAATTGAGTCATTTCAGAATGGACTTACCTGGCTGGTGAAGTAATGGATCTGTTTTCAGGCAGGTAGTGAGGAGCTCACAAGTCAGGTTTACCCAGACCCACGTTAGTGCAGTGCTGCCCCTCCTTGCCTCACCCCAAACTGATTTCACATTGTGTGGAGTGTAAGTTGGCCACAGCTGAAAATTAATCACCTACCAGAGACTAAGCCAAGACAACATGCCAGACTTGATGGCTTTTGTACTGTCAAAAACAACTCCTGCAAGGGTCTGGAAGTAGCAGGAGTAGCCAAAGTAGAGGAGCCACATCCCTGCCATTTATATTTGAGTCACAACTTGAGTGACAAACTCAGAAAATGCCGTGGTTGAGTGACTGAAAAGTGAGCACTAGGAATGCACAGGAAAAGAGGAGCATGTTACAATTATGGCTAGTCTGCATAAAAACTGAGAAAAACTACACTGTAGAATTCAATCAGTCTGTTGTGTAAACCAGAAATCGCCTTGAGCAAAAAAACCTGAAGTAACTTCCACATTAGGGAGCTTAAGCTATAATTTAGCAAAGTTAAAATTCATGTAATCCTATCATCCTTTATAAAACACTGGAATTAATATTGTTTGTGAAAATAAAAAGTTAATCAATATCACACCTACGAAAATTAATACTGTTCACACAAATAAGATCAGCCAAAGGCAGCATGTACATCTTAATCAGGAAACACAAAAGCAAGAGCTCTGGGGGAACCTGGAGTGGTTGTCAAGGAAACAGCAACAAAAACCCCAGTATATGAATTCTGCTGCTAACAAGAAGAAAAGAAGTCAAGGTTCATTAAGACAGTACAACTTTTCAAGAGGCAAATTCTGAAAATTAGAGTCTCTTCTGAGAATTGCCAGATAGCATAAAATTTCGGAAATGTCACATAATTTAGACAAACAGGTGTGATGCAATAAGCAAAAAAACCCTGCAGCATTCTAGATAGCCTGAGCCAGTTGCCACACCTTGCACACAAATTCTGCATTAGAGTGGCTGATTTTCCTGAAACAATCTTCACATCCACATGCAAATAAGCACCAATGAGAGTCTGACAGTGACATATTTATTGTAGGTGTTAAATCTGTGCATGGTGCTTGTAAGACAATGTTGAGAGCCAGCCCAGAGTATTGTACTTTCCCAGTTGTAAGAGGCTGGTGGGATGAGGTACTGGCAAAACATTATTAATATGTATATATTTGCTTGTTTTTTGATTTCATGCACATCTTCACTTTCTGCAGATCAATCTGGAATGCCAGACAACTGCAACACATCATATCCTTTTACATCAGATGTCCTTGGGTTTTGGTCCAATCAATTATTGGTTTCACTTGTGAAAAGCAAATTGAGAGTTCATGAACAAAAATTGAATCTTCAAATTATGTTACTATCCTGGATATCTGCAGTGTCCAGGGGTCAGCATTAAAGGATGAACTTTGTAAATTGCCTATTCTAACAAGAAAAAAAAGGAAAGTGTCTGGGGTTTTTTTTCTTCCCCTCCAATTTGCAGCAGGGCAGTATTACAGCAAGTTGAGAAATTTAAAGTGTTATTGATTGCAACGGGTTTTTTTTCTGCCATCTTCTTTGACAGGTATTTTGGAGCAAGGATATTGGTACCTGAAAAGAGTCTTTTAACTGTAGTCAAAAAACAGTTACCTGGGTAATATTACAGCTCCTGAGCAGCCTCCTCTCTGAGCAGCACGTGCGTGTGTTATCTCCGTGGCACAGGAGGGAAGGCTGATATGATAAGGAGTAATGCCAGTTTCCCTGACACATTTTGTGTCATCCTCCTGAATTTCACTTCCTCGCAGATACCTGTCAACCACCCCACCTCACGGAGACAGGGCTGAAACCTGAACAGAGCAACAGGAACACAGAGCAATCCTGCGCCCGGAGAGGGCACACAGGAGCGGTGCTTTAAAGTCCCCGTTCTCAGGCACTCGGATGAGCTCGGAGGCGGTGGCACAGGTGGCAGGTGGCATTTGGCTGCATGTTAGTGACAGAAAGCACAGACAGGCGAGCGCCTTCCAGCGCCGCTCCGCAGGGACCCGAGCCCTCCCTCAGGTGCTTGGAGCAGTCTCATGTGCCCTTCAGCTGCTCTCTTTGCCAGCCGAAATCAAAGTTTCAGGCTTTGCCACAAGCTTTCCTCCCTGCACAAAGCATCTGCCACCTTTTCTTGGCAGCGGAGGGGTTTTCTCCTCTGAAAGGTCACCTCAGCTCCCAGCCGCCACCGCTGGCTGCCGAGCAGCTCTGCTGCGGAAACTTTTCCCTATTCATCAATATAAAGTTTTCCCTACTCTCTTCCCGCGGGATGCCCTCCTCCAGCAACCTTCTGTAAATTAAAACCGGGATGATTTTCCCGTGCTCACCCTGCCGCAGTGAACAGCGAAGGGCAGCGGCTGCCCCCGGCCACCCCCGCCTCAGCCGCGACTTCCCCGCCACAGCCCGAGCTGGGGGAGCCGGCGGCCTCCGCGGGGGATGGGAGCTGCGGCGTCTGCGGTGCCAGCACCTCCAGAAACACGGGTTACAGCAGATCCCGAGGCTCCTTCCTCGCAGCGCCTCACAGACGTTGTGGGCGTGTAGGGGTGTGCTCGCGTTTCCGTCACAACCGGCCGGGTGCCGTGCCCGGGTTTGTCCCGCGGTGCCCGGGTTTGTCTCACGAGCGGCCCGGCGTTGCCCCGGGCTGCCCGGTTTCTCTCAGGAAGGTGTTCCCAGCCTCGGTGGCGCCGGGTGGGTGCTGACCCCCTGGGGCGCCTGCATCTAGAACCATCTGAGGGCTCAGCCCTGCCCTGCCCTGAGGGCCCGGCCCTGCCCTGCCCTGACACGCCCTGCCCGCCTCCCCTGACCTTCCCTGGCATGGAGGATCTTAATAGGAGTACTATTTTAAACCACAGCTTTTAGCCCTAACTTCTGTGTTGCCCGCGGGTGACCGCACCAAGGTTACAGGGCTCTCCGGGGAGAACACGCTGTGGGCAGCAGTGCGCTGCCTTGTCCCCAGCGTGCCGCGGCTGGCCGGGGTGGCTGACGGCTGAGCAGAAAGGCAGCAGATGTTTAATGTCTGTCTGCGAAATGCGAAATGCCACGAGGCTCTTCACTGCTCAGCCCTTTACGGTATTTCCCTTATGGCTGCCTCGCTTCTTTTGTTCTTCCTTGGCAAGCAAAACGAGGAAGGAACTCGTGAATTAATAGAGGAGGAGGTGTCAAAATTTAAATGTTTTTTTTTCTTGCTAGTATTTACTCACTTTGCAACACTTGTCACTGAGGAAAGTAATATAGTTACTCATAAAAGAGAAATCCGGAGACTTTTAATGAGAGAATCGGTGAGGCACAAGGGTCTGAAGGAAAACTGCCTTTTCCCCCACCTCAGGAAGGTCAATAGTTACCCTTTGTCCCAAGGGGGTATTGAGTCCTTTGCTCTCACCATTAATGTCATTAGGTCATTTGGCAAATGGTTCACTTCTTTTTACAAAATATATAACAAAAATACTTGAATTAGCTTCATAATTGGTTTTTGAAACTTAAAATCACAGCTCATTTCTAAGTAGGTATTTGTGCTATAGATGAAAACCCTCAAAAAGCCTGGAGACCAGAAACCTTTTAGCTCTTCAAAATTAAGCTAGAAACCTTTGTCCTTTCTCTGTTCAGTCTGTGTTATAGACTCGATGATCTTTTGTCTTTGAGTATATTCGTTTCTCCCTTGGTACTTTACTTCAGCAGCACTCACCAGGCAAATTAATCTAAAATGAAGTTTACAACCATGTATCTGAAGTTTCCAGGCCTCAGAAGGACTTGATTTGTGTAATGGGACAGGATTTAATTCAGTTATAATTTTTCATACAAGTTTAAGTAGCAGTCCTTCATAATTCTTTAGCCAATTACATCTAACTGCTCACAGATTATGTATTGTATGTGGTTTCAGTTAATTGTATAGCCCCCCATTGAACTGGTGAATACAATTGTCCTCAACTTTTGATAGACTATAGAAAGACAAACAGATATGAATAACTTTCCTGGAATGACAGATGGGACTGCAGCAAGAGACTGGCCATTATGTTTTGGTTGCACTAATATGTTAGTGATCACCATTACAAAATAAGCCCATTAACTCTGTGCAGAAAGAGGAAGTCATTGGCAGAGCAAGGAAAAGAATTTATGAATACCATTTCCTAATCCTTCAGTCTAAACACTAAACCCTGTTGTCATTAAGAACTAAAAAATAGAGAATATTGTAATTCCTAAACTGTGATCATGCATTTTTATTCAAGGTTTAGCTCACATATTGTAATGTATTATGGAAGGTGTCAACAAAGCAGAATTTGTTAAAGGAATGACAATCTGTCATGCAAAGGCTACTTTATTTACAGTGTTTGTGACCCAGTGGACTGATGATACTGTCACTTCTTGGAAATTCTAAGTGGAAGAGGCTAGAAATAAACCAAGTCTCCAGCTTGCCAGTCATATGCAAGGAATGTGCTATCTGATAAAGGGAAATTATATAACTGTGTAAGCACAGCATTTTTTATGCAGCCCTGGAAGCAGCTTTGCCCCCTGTTGTTCCCTTTACGGGGCAAGTGAAATGAGCATCAGATACAGGTAAGTGCATGTTTAGTCTATACAATTCTATAGAAGAAACCTGACCCTGACCATCTTTCATTGTGAAGGGTTTTGGACAACCTCTGCATTTGAAAAAAGAACAGGTGTGAAGTGAATGAAAAATAATGTCTGGACTATGAGGAGTGACTTCATTAGTTCTCAAAAAATGGAACAGAAGTTAGTTCTCAAAACATGGAGCAGAACTCTCCAGCATGTGCAGGAGAGTGGTCTAGAAAGTCTTTCATAGCTTGATCTGCAGCATAATAGCTGTGGAGCAAGAAAATCCCGTGTGGTTCAGGTGCATGGAATCTGTTATAATTGGTGATTTAAAAACCCCAAACAAACAAACAAGAATCCTCAAATCTTGTGCTAATTAGTGTAGGGCATACTGCAAACCGCCAGGATAACCATGGCTGGTTTAGTTAAGAAAAATGTGTTAAGCATATAGAAAAATTAGATAGAGAGATAACCTCACGAAACCCTAAATATTGCATTAAAAATATATAAAGTGAGTCCAGTATTGGTGTCCGCTGCTTTTAGAGGTGGGAGGATAATTCATCCATTAGGATTCAAGGAGCAGAGGCAGCCACAGGCCATATTTTCTCATTGAGTATTGATGGGCTGTATTTGTACACATTGGCTGGGAGTGTTTTGGATCATTATAGCTATGCCTCTTGTGAAGTGTAGGTGTTTGCATTCCTGACTCGCACAGAGCTGCGAGGGCTTGGAAAAAACAGTCTCTGAGCTGGTGTTGAATGTGCGTGTGTGGGGCTTTCTTTAGCAGAACCAGGAATCTTTGCCAAGCTCTCGGGTAATGAATGAACTTGCTGAAAGCAGAGGATGTAAAGGTTAAATAGAAGAAGGAAGGTGGATCAGGGCATGTTTCTTGAAGGTTAACTGTAGGGGAGTTCAGGGATTCAAGCATTTATCACTGGGTTCTGAGCGTGTTTATCATAGGCAGTTATTGGGTACATCACTGCTACCTTTGAAGTGCTATGTCTTCTCTCCTCCTTCGCAATAACCCAGGACTGGATGCCAGTTTTCTTCCTTGTTCTCCTGTGTGAAAAGAAAGATTGTGCCTTTTCTATGAAGATCATGAAAAGGGTAATTTTCCTCTCTGGCTTTCCTTCTGTACCACTAAAGTAGAGACACTGGGATGACTCCTCTAGAAGACACAGCTCCACCTCTTATTTCCATACTTTCTATACATAGAAAATCTACTTTTCTGTTTCTCTGGGAGCTTGGGGAGATTTCTTTAGCATTTGAAAATGACGCATCGTTTTCTTTTCCACATGAGAGTGCCCAACCTGATCTGGCTACAGTAGGAAGGAGGAAGTGCTATAAAACATTCAGGCATGGCATCATAGCCTCTTGATGGATGTTTCCCATGACAACAACACGATTTGAGACCATTGCCTGAACCCCAGGTTTGCATGATTTCATACTTTCAGAGTGACTTGTGAGATTAGTTCTAAAGTTACTTAGTATGAATTTTAAAAAGATACGGCATGAACAAAAGCAGACTTGTTGTCCCTTGTCTTTTAATATCAGAAAAAACTCTTTAAGTAGACTATGGAGAACAGGAATTGTAATTAAATTTGGTGGATTTTCCAGTTTCTTTAGCTTTTACATTTATTGAGGTGATTCTTATTGGATAAGTCTCTACATCATCATCCTTTTGTAGGGTTTATCTTCCATGTGTTTGGAGTCAGTGTGAGTGGTTTCACAAATATGTCTGGTGTTACCTTTGGACACCACATTTCTTAGACTTTTCATTCTTGCTGTGGTTACTTGGTCACTTTGATGTCTCCTTACACTGGCAATATTTCCAAACAGTCTGGAGTAGCTATTGCTAGTGATTTAATTCTGACACTGTTGGTAATGGACACTTTGTTTAGATATATGATTTAATAACAAAGCTGCAGAACAGTGATATTCACATATGATTTCTTTTAAAAGAAGCTCTGGTCTTTATAGGGTTTTTGCAAAACATGTACACACTTCCAAATATTAGGTTTTCTAAACTATTAACTGTACAGGGTAGCAGGCTTGCCATTAGCTCTGTTTTCTTGGTTCGCAACAGTAAATAGCAAACTAACTGTTAAACTGGAAATGGCAAACAAAAACTGTAAAGGGAGAATATGTGATTCCAACTCTGGCTTCTGGGGAGGTAGAAGGAAAAAGGGAAAGAAAATAAAATATCCAAATCTCCCAGATTTTCATTTAATCCCCTTCTTGTCCATATGAATGTATTGTAGAATGTAAATCTATTACTTCCTATTCCTTTGCCTTTCCAGCTGCCTTGCTTTTTATGACATATGTTAGATTCAAATTTAGACTAAGTTTTGTGACTTCTCTAATCTTTTATTTCAGATTTGCATATAAATGGTAAATATACAGCCCCAAAAGGAATGCAAATATTACATCTATGTCATAATTAGTATTAAGACATTTAAGAAAAATGGAAAAGGGATTTATGGTTTTGCTATATGAAAAAGCTATTTATCATTATAGATCTTCATTGAAAGTTGTTGTCAGGTGAGTGGTGTTTTTGGAGATTGCATATTAGAGATTAAAGGAAACAGACCTCCCTTTTCTTTATGACAACAGTGTATTGTCTTGCTCTGTACTGTAGTCTGCTAAGATATCAAATTGGACTTGCTTATTCATCTGTGTGGCAGTTACACTGTGAAGTGTTTCCATCCATTTCACAGAGCCATTAGTAATAACAAAGTGTTGATATATTTAATACTACAAGACAGACTGTCTCACAGTTCCTGTTGTCAGGATAGTGTAGGGTCTGGGAGACTCTTGAAGTGTTCTTATTTCCATATTCTTTAAATGCGTTGCAAGACTTACTTGGGTTTTAAAAATAGATAATCTCATCCTCAAGAAAATTAATGTTTTCTTGCAAATTTATTTTAAGATGGAGTAATAAAAATTAGGTGCTTCCCTCAAGGAATTTCATTTCAGTTAAAAAAAAAAAAGTCTTACAAGAATTGTCTTTTGATAGGCTTTTCCCCTGTGCTTGCTGGCTTACAGAAATCTGAGTAGGCCTGGTTATCCTACGAGGATTGTGTTTCATGTCTTAGACTTTCCGAGCTGCTTACTGCCTGTGATGGACCTTTCAGACCTTGCATATTGTAGCATTTTTGTGGTGAAACTGTACTGGGAGAATATTCCTGCAAGATACATTTCTTTTATGCAACTTCAGTACGTGCTCAGTGGTGAGTATGCTAAATTAATTTGGTTGCTTAGATCCACCACCTGGGGAGGATAATGTTCTGTATCTGCTTGGAAGAGAGGCAATAACAGTCCACTGTTTGTCACTCCTCTGTCCATTCCTTGGGAGTTCTGGTGTTGATCATAACACCAATAACAGTAAAAATGCACAGAGAATCTTGTTGGGTGACTGCACAGTAGCATCCCTGTAGTCTTTGTTTTCTGTTTGTGCCATTGAAATCTCTTTTCTCATGGTGTTGTGCTGGGTTTTGAATGCGAGACTCTTACGCTGTACTGTCCCTGTGTTTTTCTAAGGCATCTGCATGCAGTCCCCCTCTGCTAAGTGAATTGTTATGGGGGAAATGGCTCCACTGTTTATTGAACTCCAACTGTTGAATTTTTCTGGAAAGTATCTTTGATATGTAGCAGGGTTTTCCTATAGCAGCTACACAAGCACTGTCTCGGTGCAAGGGTAGGGAGAGAAGTTTTCCATTGGTATCTTTGTGTTGTTACCTGCAAGCTTCCTGTTGACCTTTTTCTCCTTTGGGGTGGAAAGGGACCACCTGCATCTGTTACGCTGATGACACATCTTGGCTGCTGCAGATGGGGGGAACAGGATCTGCCCTAGGAGCATATGTGTGAAAGGTGCTACAGTCTCGTGCCCATTCTTTGTGCCAGCTGCTTTGCCGTTCGATGAACATCCAGCCAGTCACTCTTGATAAGTATTGCTATAAGTGACCTAGAACTTTGGGTTTTTTCATTTCTTTTCCATTTATAATCAGGCAGGCAGAAACATTTGCTTTGATCAGCCATCTTTCTATTTTCTTATTCCTTTACCCGCAGGTACCAGCTTTTATCATTTCCCACAGCTCTGTGCATACAAACACTATAAACAAGTAGTAAAGTGTCTGAGTCATCAGATATAGTTCCTCAGGGAGTCTTGCAGAAGAGAAGTAGATCCTGATTTTTGCTGCTGTTGCTGTGCTGGTGTTAAGAGTCCCATGACACTGGTCTGGTACTCATTTATAAGGAAAAAAATTCATAGCCAGATGAAGAAATCAGGAAAATCAGAATATTTGTAATCTTCTGGTGGGTCTTATGTGCCTGCTAAACAACAGATACATACATAGCAGTAACTCTTTCCCACTGGGTTTTAAAGCAAAAGTGGGAAATAACTGATGTCATTAACAACTACTAAATTTGCATGTTTATTATATTATGCTAATGAAGAGCAGGACTGTGAATAAACTAATGTTATAACTGGCAAGGGATGTTTTTTGGCTGGCGCCTTATGTGGAATCTTACTGCTTTGACAATTGTTGATTTGATGCCTTCCCTAATGCTGCATTTTCAAATAGCTTCTTCCAGGGCAGCCTCCTTAAAGAATTCCCTCCAGATTTGATAGCTCCTGCCATAACACAAATTATGTTTTTGCCTCCATTTCTACACAGTGTTCTTTGTATTTGAGAAAGTATCTGAAGTCATACATGGATGAAATATGGAAACATTCAATGAAGGTCCATAAAATTTGTATAGACAATCCTTCTTCCAATCTATTTCCTAAGATAGCCTTGCAAACATGTAAGGCATATGTATTCCAGATATTGTTTATTATTTCTATTGTTGAAAGAGAATTATTGAGGAGTGAAAAATAAATCCAACATTAACCCAATATAATCTTTAAAAAAGTACTTTCTATCTCCAGGAAGCATGGAGATAGATATAGCACGTTGATAAGCACACTCGTGCAGGTGAAATCAGATTTAACATCAATATCATATGGTCATCAGAATCTGGTGTACTGTAAATTATTAAACGTAATCTTGACAGTTGCTCCCTGCAGCTTGTGGTCTTCAGGTGATAAGAGCCTTTAGACAGAAGTCCTTGGCTTGTAATAATTCTGTAATGGTGCTGGATGTGCACTGCCTGTGGCAAGGGCACTGACTTAAAAAGAAATCTAGAGAAATCCAGGACAGAGCAATGAGGAAAGAGTAATTAATATATCATAACTGAGATTTTTCTGATGTTAGCTGAAATTTATATGTGGTAAATGGAGCAAGAACTGAGAGATTTGCTATAGATTTCAAAGATTGCCAGTACTGATATTGATGCTTCTGGGAGATGCCTACCAAAGGATATGGATGCTATGGTCACCCATTTGTAGTGAACTGATTTTCAAAGGTCAGCACTAATGTGACATCTCCCTGTTTTCAGACTGTCGTGTTGTCCATGTGGTGTGTAAAAATGAAAATTCTGGTTGATGTTAGGGAGTTTTAGCAGTACCCTACATGGGACTTTGTAGATTACATGGAGCAAACAAATAAATAAGAAAAAAAACCCCAGAGCTCTTTCATTTATCTTTTTGCATGTTTGTTTTTTGTTTCTGTAAAATTTATTAGAGAAGAAAGCAAGTCAGAATTTCTAAAGGTTGGCTTAAGGTGTACTCTCAGCGGAGTGTGGTTCTAGCTGTAGGAACTTAATAGATATAAATTACTCTTTCCCTCGTCTTGACAAAAAGAATTGGCAGACAAATTTTGTTTGTCTACAATATAAGGCTTCTAAAAGATGAAATACACCTCTTTTTTTAATGCATGGATTCATGCATTCTAAAAGTTTAGAACCATGGATATTCAAAAGCTGTGATCAGTAGATCAGATTGGCATTCTCTTTGAACAAATAAGAAAGACAGATTTTAATGATATGAATAAAAATAACTTTCTAACAGGTAGATTCTTACAAAATAACCTTGTCCTCATTTGCTACAAAGGACTTCAAGCTCTGTTTCAAGTGGAATGGAATTTTTGGAGTAAAATTCCAGGTAGTCATAGATGTCGGGACTTCTGTTGTTTGTGGGACATTATGTTCCAGTTTGCCAACTTAAAGACCAGTAAGAAAATGTCTGCAAAATAACATGGCTACCCAGAGTGTGAAACCAGGTCACTGAACTTCTAATATCATTGTATTTAATAAAAATGGAACAGTAAGTGGAACTGCGATTATAGGGTGCCAAAGTAAGATTTCATTTTTCATATTTTATGCGGAGTGTCAAGGGAAGAAGAGGTTATGTGTTTATTTCAGTTAAGTGCATGCTCTGAGCTGGCTCTGGGTAAGTGACATCCAGAGGTCCCTTTCAAAATAAAATTTTCTCTGTTTCAATGGTTGATATATTAACAAGAGAGTCTGTATGTATGAAACAAAGTGAAATCATGTTTCTTGTATCTTTGCAGATAACAATATGCACAAGTAGGGATATTGCAGGAATGTTTGTTGCCTCCAGAACACTTCTGTACTTGCATACTGATGTATGAGAACTCATTACTATGGCAGACCAGTTCATGGAGGCCCAGAGAGGACACAGGCCACACTCCTTGATATAGTTCCCAACAGCTGTGGTAAGTTGTGCTGACTTTCATTCCTTGGTTCATTTAACCTTCTCAGGGTATTCTCAGGCCATCAGCTCTTTAACAAAGCACATCATTGACACTCATCTGCTTTATTACTCCTTGACCATGAAAGACACAGTCTTAGGCACTTCTGCTCAACTTGCTGATGGGCTTTGCTAAACTCTTCCCTTGAGAGTTGATGTCCATTACAATCCTTGCTTACAAATGACTTGTCACAGAGTAGGTGAGTCTGGAGCCAAAGTTTTAGGATCACTTATCCTGGACTGGAGTGTGCATCTTGGAGCCTGAAAGTCTTAGGATTTCTTTTTGTTTCTTTCTATTGAAATTCAGCAAACTGAAGTGGCTCTACTTATTTGAGACTTGCATGCATATGAATATGCTACCCAATAGCAATGTGAAGGACAGTATAACCAGCTGCCATGTGACATAGTTCTAGAGGTGGTATATGAATATGAAATTATTTCTATGATCTAAGGTTTCTTCTTTTCTCCAGCTTACCAAGAAGTAGAAGTATTACATGTGCTTAGAGCTCTAATGTGATTATGTCTCCACAGGATACCAGGATTTAATGTGTCGCATAGAAACTTTCATATATAGTATTATGCTCTTGCTTACTGTATTTGCAATCACTGCTGGGTTGAAAACTTGAACTGACTCTAAAAATAACACACATTTCCTTTGTATTTTAAAAAAGAAAAGTGTTCATTGATCATCATGAAAGAGGTATCACAGTCAATGAGGCACACTGTAGAAGCATAATTAGTCAGATGATGATCTGGCATGTGCAGGAAGAATCTAACAAATTTATCAGTGTGTCTGAAGCAAGTTAATTTGGCTGCCTTAATCTATGTTTCATATAATCTTTATGACAAAGAGAGTAACCCAGTTTAATTTTCATGTTCAAAAAGCCAAGAGAAATTGTCATTAGTTAAAATTAAGAATAGTGCAAATCAGTGAGATAATATCAAAACAGGGCCCTGAAATATTATTCTAGCCTAATTTTTCCAGAATCCAAAGTAGTAAAAACTCCCAGTAATTCTGTAATTTAGTTATGATCATAAGCACTCTCCAAGTTGCATTAGAAGTGGAATTCCAGATTAATGTTTCTTATTGCACCCCTTAGGCTGCTTCTTTTTTGCAATATTCAGTTCTGCTAGCCCTATATACTGACAGCTCTTGTATATACAAAGGAGAAAGCTATTTGGAGGGCAATGGTTAGGTTCATCCTAATGGATGGTTGTCAAAATTACTTTCCCCTGAGTTCTTGGCCTGTAATTCTCAGTGAACTCAGTGATACTACAGGTCAGTCTCTATTCAGATGAAAACCTCAGTGTCTAAACGTGGGCATTTGAAAGCAGAAATATATAAATATTTTTGAAACATTTAAGTCTCTAAGCCAGCATTTGCTTTCAGAAGTGTCACCTTTCATATGCAGATCTGTTTTCTTCTCTCCTTGCAAAGTGAAAATAACCAATCTTAAATAACTGCAGGTACTACATCGTAGGACTTAAGTAACTGTAATCAGTAGACAAAATAACTAGAAGTTACTCACTTTGATTCTGTTCCTTTGCTCCACAGCACAATGTGGTTACTGCAGTTCCTGACCATCTTAAAGACATGATTCTGACCTGTGCAGCTCTCCTGGTCCTTTCAGTGGAGCGCTGAGGCTACCAGAGCTTCCCCAGCCTGGCTCACACTGGCAGCTGTGTCAGGATTTGTAGTTCAGTAGCTCAGTCTTCCATGTTCCATAACATCCTCATTATTTGCCAGGACTTTTCCCTGCTTTGACTGAAGACCTCAAATGGGATGGAATCACAGAGACAAGGAGGGATGGCTGGTGCGTGGCTGACTTTGAAAACCCAGTTATTAACTGGGGCAGCATGAAGAAAATCAAGCATTTGTCACGGAAATTTTTAAAAATTGTTGTAAAAATACCTGGCAAATTTCCTTCTCCCTAAGACAGGCAATCCTCTTCTACCACTGGTCATCCCTAAATCTGCTAGTAGGTAACTGATGTAGAGGACTAAAAGTGAGGTTGGTCTGTTTGTGTGTTTGAGAAATACTGCAACAGACACAGAGCTTGGAAAACATTTACTGTAAATGTTCTGGACCAGCCAAATGGTTTTGCTGTCCTTTCTGAAACCACACATACACACTGTCCTCCAGAGGTGCTGCTCTATTTTCTCTCTTCAGCCCTCAGAGGGATGGAATCTGGGGAGACTGAGAGTACATTTGCTATTGGCACAGAAATAAATGTCAGGCTACAAATTCTTCCATTCTATTTAAGAAAACTTATTTTTCATCACAATGGTGGAACAAAGCTTGTGCAATTCCTCTTGTAGGACTGAGATGTACTCTGTAACATAGAAATGTTAATGCTTCCTGCTGCTTTTAAAATCTGTGCCTCATTTTGACTGTGGGTTTCAGTCTTTTGAGCAAATGCTTTATTTTCTTTTCAACTCACTCAATCATCCAGATTTTTTTTGTTGTGTTATACCACCTGGAATGGAAGGAAACAAAATGTTGACTGAAAACTGCTGTCTGCTAAAGGTGAATTATCAGATCTACGTTTCTTGAGACAAATGTTAAAAAGAGCTTCATAAAGATTTTTACAATTTGTAGCTCAGTGACAAGTTTAATCAATAATAGTGTGAAGGCTTTCAGCTGGGCCTGTCTGCAATGATCATGGTAGCTGAATGAGGTGTCCCTGGGGTGTGTTGGGCTGGATGACAATGTTGAAGAGGCTGGCTGTGCCTTGAAGCACATTCTGGTATGGTTAAAAAAGTGCATGTGTTGAACACAGATATGAAAAGACCTTTTTCTCATGTTTTCTCCCTCCATGTGCACACATTTTCAAAAGAAATCTCCACTGCTCTTTGGACAGAGAGTGCTCTGTGCTGCTGGCAGTGCCATCAGGACCACTGATCAGCCTCACACTTAACAATTCAGCCAGCTGATCAGTGTGCTTTATCAACTGCCTTCAGCTCTGGGGCTCTTTCAGGGGCAGGGACTCCTTTGCCTTTCAGGAGCTCAGCCTGTTAGCCCAACAGATAGTCTCTGTTTTCAGCAGAAGGCACTAGGGGATCTGTAGTGTTGCTGGTATCTCAAAGCAGTATTTTGCTTGCTTTCTCCCAGTTTCCCTTAAACAGCATCATCCAGCACAAAGTGGACAACCTGCTGCTGAGAGTGAAGTCAAAGGCATGTGATGAGTGCAACTGCAGTTGGAAGCATCCCTCACTGGGAGTTTCTCTTTGTTAACACAGTGCACTTATGTGTAAAGATCAGGGGGAGTTCTAATTATGCATTTTCTGAACATAAGATCATTGACAGCTAATCAGAAATTTCCAAACTTGTTCAGCATTCAAAGACACTTTGTACCCAAATATAAACTTCAAATTTATACCTTTATATCAAACCTTATGTAGATTCTGTTTTCAGTGGTCTTTAATGAAAAACACACCAGCACTTCAGAGGATTTGAAATGCTGACTAGTTCCCTCTTGCTCTAATTCCTTTAGAGTAAGCACAAGAGCTTTTACAGAAAGTTCAACAGTTCAACAATTTAATTCACTAATTAGACCTATGTACATAAATATGTTCCTAGCATTTGATTTGCCTTAGTTCAAAGTAGTAAAGTTCTAATTTAGAAGCAGGGTAAGGAAATACAATTACTTCCACATGTTTTGGTTGAGGCTAAATATTAGGTAATAAATTTCCCAGTACCTTTGCTACTTTTACAATGTGAAATTTAATGTCCAGGAGCAGAGATGATGACAGGCTCACATTTCTGAATACAGCCCTTCCAAATAGTTTGATACCAGGTCAAGTAATGAAATTAGGGTATTTTGGAGGATTACGAAGATTTTAATTTCCTTCTCCTTTGATGTCACTTAGAAAGGGGCTAACAATTCCAGCACATCAAAATGTTTTTGAATAATGTTTCTTAAGGCTTTTAGAGTCTTAATTTGAGTGAAATTTGGTTCTACTTTGCAAAGGCTGTAAGATTGTTCGAACACATAAGGCTTTTTTTACTAAAAAGCTTTCTTCGCTAAATAGTTATTTTTATCAAGACTTTTAATGCATTAAAATGCATTAGTCACATGTCTTGTTCAGAACTCAACACTGAAATATTACCTGCACAGGGCTGAGGTGATAAAAAGGTGCAATGCACATATTCAGTAGTACATTACTGGCTGTCATGGTACCAGTTTTCAGGCAGAGTTCAGTCAAGGAAAGTTCTGTCTCAGGAATAAAATCTACCTGTTTATCCTTTCTTCTTCCTGCTTCTTTATTAAGCCTCTGAATGTGGAGAGCCATCTGGACAATTTCTTTTAACAGCTTACCCTGTTCCCTCCGTGATGCCTCGGTGTCTCACCCCATCAGAAATCCTGTGCACAGCTGGAGGCCCCGTTTCTGCAGTGAAAACGCTGGACATAATTTAGTTATCTGGTAGTATTAAAGTAATGAGTCAAAGATGAGCATAAATGTTGAAGAAAAGGTACTGTGTGTTCCCCAGCTGAGAAATAAATGGTACTGATGGATGTGCTCTATATTTGCAAGGGTTTTATTGTGTTGAGGAATGCAGTTTCTAAATTGTTTTGTTTTAGTTTGACTGTTGTTGTTAACTGAGAGATTTCACAATGAAGACATTTTTCACCCCAACCTGGTTAACATTGATGTTTTTAAGAAAATGAGTAGTTACAATTTGCTTAGGTGAACTCTTTCCTATGGCCTTGTATCAGGCCACTGCAGTATTTTCCTACAGAGAAGACAGCTCATGTCTACAGCCCCAGATGGGCAGATGGGTCAGTGCAGAATAATAAAGATGTAATTGTATTCATCCATGCATTCAACATAATAATTAAAACCCCTCAAGTTCTGGATTTTTTTTCATTAATAGCATTTGGAAATATTTTGCTTAAATGTTTAGAGTAACTTCTACAAATGCATTCCTTGTTGCACTAATATAGAAACTTCTTGCAATGGAGTATTTCCAGCATTGATATAAAGAAGAAAAAGAGATGAATATCTGAGAATGAAGCTATAAAACTGTATTGAGACACCCCAGAAACAGGTACAGAAGATATTACATACTAATAAAACATAAATATATTGCAGCATTTCATGTTCTACTTGTTTAATGTATGTAAAGAACTTCAAAAGAAAATTGCAAACATTTCTCTCAGCCCACAAGGCTGTAAGTTCAGAAGGTAAGAAATAAACCTTATTATTAATTAAGTATTATGTTAAGGATTTGTATACTTAATAACACTTCCAGAACTATCAGGATACAGTCCTAGTTATAGTCTATATTTTTCAGGGTAAGAAGTGATTTATTTATCTTAAAATATATTAAATGAAAAATTGATCAGATTTGCCAAATCATTCCCTTTACATATGTTTATTATTTTGTAATAGGCACAATATTCACCAGTTAGTCTGTGGTGTGTTGGAAGTACTAATGCTACTACTGAGAGTGAACTATGAACTGGATCATTTTTTAATATTATGCTGAAAAATTCTGAGTGTTGCCATCAAGCATCAGTTTGATCTCTGTCTCATTAACAGACCTTACTTAAGATGTCATTCATTCAGAGTTCATGGGAGAAATAATTAAATATCCTTTGCATAGTGGTAGGTGGAATGGTAAGAAATCACAAGTGAGCTGAGTGGGAAGATCAGTAAGAATTTACAGCGTACCTGGTAGATGAAGGCTTGCACTGAATGTGTGCCTGAAGCTCTGGGTTTGCTCATCTTTGAGACAGAGAGTGACAACAGCCAGAGAAGAATGAGAGAAGTCATCAGTAGTAATGAAAGGATTATCTCCCCAGGAGAAATGGGGATCTTTCCCGTGTCAATAGACAATTTTACTGCAAAGAAATGCTTGGGTTGAAGAGTTTCTCATGCTAAAGGACCCAATTAATTCCAATACTGCCTGGAATTTTACTTAAAAATCAAGAGGTCAACTTCTGTGGCCATGGTTCAGGGCAATTTAGTTAACAGAGCTGGAGTCTGTGTCTCTGTCAGATTTCTGAGTGTGTCTTAACTATGTTGCCTGGTTTACAGCCAACTACAGTTTTTCTGCTCAGCCTCTGCAGGCTGTGTCCTAATTTCAGAACAATATCTTCACTACATTTCAGTCCCCAAGGGCATGAGCTACACCAGATTTAATTAAAATTGGGAATGCTAATCAGCAGGTCTTTCTGAAACTGAGAGATTTCTCACTGTCCCAAAGTTAAGTGGCTTTTGCCTTCTACCACTGGGGGAAGCACTGAAATAATGCTCCTGGGTGACAGATCCAGAGTCTGCAGTGCCAGTGTTCTTTACCTGAAACTTGGGAATAGCAGCGAGTTCATTTGGGGATAGTTTGCCTTCAGATACATCAGTGGAGAGGTCACATAATTGAATTCTGTAACAAATACCCTTTCTACATTTGCAAATCATAAAACAACATCAAGACTTTTACTAATGAATAGGTGTAAGGAAATAAAAAGAACCTTGAGTAACTTAATGCCCTTCTCTGCACTGCACTGGACAACAATTATACATTACTGCAGATTTCTGTTCAAGGCTCAGAGACCTGGATTAGCCACACTGCCCTAACCAGGGCAGGCACCTCTCTGGCCCTTATGGTCTGTGCAAGTGGATTTTCTTCCCAGGGTGTGCAATGTAGGAGGAGAGGTGGAAGTAGAAGCACACTCAGAAGGAAGTAGGAAATGTCCTGAAGATCAGCAGTTGCAACTAATAATTGAAGTCAACAAGGTGACCAATTATTTATTTTGCTGCTTTAAAGAAAGAAGAGGGGGAGTGAGGAAGAGGGAAGCAAGTGGAAATAGTAAGCAATAAATGTACATGCTTAAAGTTTCACTGCTGTAGTGTTGTGCAAGAGTACAAAAATTTCATGGGTTTTACTTTACTTCCACAGGAAGTTTCATGTTTGTATTTAATTTCTGGGAACCCAAGGGCAAAGCAAAGCAATTAACATGTTGAAGACTTAAAAATAAACTTCAGAAGCTTCAAGTAAAATACCTTTAGCTGATTAGTGTTACAATGCATCTTTAATGAGAAATAAATGAGGATTGCATTGTTTCTTAGGATAAGGAGAGGCGTTAGATATCTGCATTGATAATAGAGGGCTTAGAAATAATCTATGAGCTGCTTTTCTAGAAGAAAAATAGGAAACTTCTACATGGCCCAGTGCACAGATAACAAAAACAGTGAAACAAATAAATTTGTACAAGTCCTTTCAGTAAAAAGCTCATTGCAAGGTGAATTTTAACACAGTCCCATTGCTCTTTGGATTATTTAGACTCACCCCTTGATATGTATCCATGTTTCTCTATTTTTGTCCAACTGGTTTTTCTTAAACTCTGATTTTACTAAAATACCAATTTATATAAAAAGTGCAGGCTGGAAAATGTAGAATTAATTTTGAATGATCCACATAAAGAATACTATCTCCTCTTGTACCCACAGCAAACAAAATTCTATGGAAAACAAGGCTCAGAAATAGACTTTACAAAATATTTATTTACAGTTATTCTGTCATGGCTGTGCACCAAATAAAGGGAATATGCAAAGTCCTTTGATTGGGAAGATTGGCAGCATCTGTGTTTTTAAATCAAATGAATTTTAAATATGCATGAATTTATTGTCTTGGTTAAGTTGCTGCAGAGTAAAAAGGAATGCTGGTCTCTGAACAATAATTGGTCTGAGCTCTCAAATTGGGTCACAGTGAACAGACAGAATGCTCTGGTATTTCTCTCTTTCTCTTTTACTTTGCTTTCTTGGAAAAGTGATTGAAACTGTAATCATTACTGCGTTGAGGCAGTGTACTGATAAAAACCAGTGTTTTTCATGAATGATGGATCCTCTTCTTTAGTCCTGTTTTTGATGGTATTGTATTGTAGAACACCTTAAAGAACAATGCAGAAATCTGCAGTCTCAAGAAAATATGCTGAAATGCACTGAATGAGTACAGCAATCCCAGTTATTGCTGGAGTTTATTTTTGGTAATAAACACTCCACATTCTGTGTAGGGCTGAGGTAAAATGAAATAAATTTGAGTTCTTAATATTACAGCATTTAACAGTCATCATATTCCTAAATATGCCAAATAATGTTCTAAATATCCCCAAAATGAAGGACTGGGGGTGGGGTGGAGATGACAATACTGTTCTACAAAGCTCATGTGCTACATCACTTCTCTCCAGTTATATCTCCAATAGCTCCAACAATTAAATCGGTTGGGAAGAGCTTTGTAGAAGGTCATAGCTGTTACCTTGTGAGCCAGAGCAGGAATGCTGTGAGTCAGCCAGGTCTTTTTACTGGAATATATGCACACTGAAAAAGGTACCATGGGAACTGTGAAGGATCCTCTGCCTGGTGTGAATACGGTGACCATCAGGGCAGCTGGGGAACCTTCCTCTGTGGTACACATAAGTGCATAACATTAACAATATTATACACAGTTGGTATTTATGTTTATGGTAACAGTGAAAATGTATTGATGTTGAGTTGCTGTGAGTACCCAGCATAGGCAGAGGAGTAAACAGCCTGCAGGAGTGTCCCCTGCTCCTAGAGTGTCAGGAGAGGATGGTGCTAGCTTCAGTCAAGGAGGGAGCCAGTAGCACCTGATGGGTTGTTTCCCACTTGTTTCATTTCTCCCTCACGTCTTCATGTTCTGATTTCATGGGGTGACAGCTCAGGCCCCGACCTCTTGCCTTCTGCTCCAAGCTAACTGCACTGAGTTACCTTAGGAATCTTGGTATGGGAATCCCACAGATTATCACAGTCCCTCTGGCTTCTGTGGCAGTTGCAGGACAGGATAAATCCCCTGCTGGAGTTACCTGTCTCCACCTGCGGTCTCTGGTTGGGCATAATGGGAAAGCAGCTTTGACAGAGCTGAAGAAAAGTAAGGTGGCCCTACCTTCTCCTCATTGGCTGAGACAGAGCAAGACTTTGAATTAATAAAAGGGTAAGACTAAGTTCAGCTCAGGCTTTGTAAAAAAGTGGCAGAAGATTCATTGTCTTTGTGCTGTTAGCAGGCTCCTGGCTTCAGTGCTTGCAGGGTACTGCAAGAACCACATTCTGCTGTGGTAATTTTATCTTTGTCTCATGTGTATCCAAATACAGTCACTGGTGTCCTACCTGGAGTGCTGCTGACCCATTATTCAGGAAATCCCTGGACAGGCAGGCTGCCCTGTGTAGGGCTGTGGATCTTGGTCTGTTAGAGCAGTATGAGCTACCTTTCTGTATTGCTGTGTCTTTTTAAAATGGAAAAATGTGAGAAATATTTGAATACAGATAATGCCATTACCAGTTAATTTAAAAGGCCAAATGGTAGTTTCTAACAATGCTATACCTTTCTAAGCAATGTTTGAGAAAGATAAGGATATATTTAGAAGATGGATGTTTCAATTTCTGGCTGCCCGAAAGTGACATAATGACATTATAAATTTAAATAGGATAAGGCCTTAATGGGTCTCCTAGAGGAAAAAAAAGGTGTTTATTAGTAGAAATGTACTAAACTATCTGCATTTGACAAAGTGCTAATGGAGGAAATTACTTCTAGAGAAACAAATGAAAATGTCAATTAAAAAAAAGTAATGGCTCTCTGAGTTGTGGTTTTGCTTTTGGAGTTCTTTAGTTTGGTTTTATTTTCTGAAGAGAAGTGCTGGGTATGTTTTCTGTATTGCATGAAATGTTTTTGATTTCTCTGTGTTGCCTTAGTTCTGTGAGTTGGGGGTTTTCTGCTCCCCCCCCCCTTCTGTATCTGCTGCTGCACAGTTGGATTTCATTTAGACTGGAAGCTAATTTAATATTCTGGTCTAATGCTTTTTCTCTATTGTATGTTTTGTTTCTGCAATTTATTTATGGAGCACTTTCCAATGAAGTCCAGGAGCACAGTGCCTGCAGCCTAAACCACCTGGCTCTGCACTTCCATACATGCCAGGGATGTGATGTCAGCAGAGGGCAGGACGAGACATTCCCAGTAACTGCAGAACATTAGTGAAGTGGAGGTTCCCTCTTTACAATTCTCTGATGCCAGTCAGCTTTTCTCCCTGGTGACTGGGTATCCTGAGGTGTCAGGTAATGTCAGGGTTTGCTTGGCAGGCACACTGGGAACTACTGGCTGTGTGAAGGTTGCCCTTGCTTTAAAGGGTATTGCTCAGCTGGAGTCTGCACAGAAAGGCTCGGGAAGGGCATGAAGAGAAGCAGCCTTTTGCCAGCATTAAGCACGGTGACACGATGAGTGTGAGCCTGCAGTGACACACACACACTTGTGCCATGACACACAGGGGGAGCTGAGCCCTTCCAAGCAGTGAAATGTTTAGGTTTTACTGCTGCTGTTTGATTTGCTTACATTAGATGTGTCTCCAATTATTTGTTTCATAGCAGAATAAACCCAGCTATCTGAGGATAATGTCTGGAAAAACCAGACCCCAGAAACCAAGCTGCTGAGCTGAGGTAAGAAGGGAATCATTGAGCAGTGACCATAGCACAGGCTGCCTGCAAACAGGGGTGGCAGGGGAAACTTCACTTCTGCCAGTGAAAATGTGATTAAGTTTTAACAAGACATCAAGTGTTTAGTTTCTGTGTATAATCTCCAGGAGCTGAATACTGTAGCCCTATAAAAATATTACCTCTGTTAAAACCTGCAAGATGAGATGCTGGCCCCAAATGCACTAAAGACAAGCAGTAGGCAAACAGAGTGTACTCATGTCTTAATGACTTTTTGGAAAGGTTCAGAAATAGTGTGTTCTTAAATTTGTTGCTTACAGTGAAGCTGGAAAACCAGGATTTCTCTCAAAGACTTAGTTTTCAGTCATTTGCCTCATGTTCATAGGTCTCCACCTCAGACTGTACTTAATTATGTAGTATTAGGTTACCTTCACAGGTTGCTCTGGTGTTCTAATGGATTCCACATTTAATAAGAGCCATCAAGGTTCATCTCATCCTTTTAGCAGCCTAAGAGAAACCAAAATGAACTGTGGTCACTTGATCTTTTTTAATCTCTGCCCAGCCTCTCGAGCCCACAGCAACACGAGGACTTCCTTGCTCTCTTGTATCATCAGCACTTTGAACTGTTAGTGACATCTTGCTTTAAAGGCAGTCAGATACTGACACTGACAGAGAGTTACAATTACCAACCCTGCTGGAGGTACCAAAATAATGTCCTCAACATCAAAAGATGTTGTTTTAAATTATAATTAGGGTCTCCATGGGTGAATTGTTTCATAACTTATCATATTTTATTTTTCTTGACACAAACAAGATGAGGCACAGTGACAGCAAGGACCTCTGCCATTTCAAATTAGTTAAGGCATCAGTATTAATTCTAAATTAGCTAATTACACTAAGAAAAGGGAGGAAACACAATCTGTCATTTATGCTGGTAAAAACCCACATTCCCAGCTTATTTTTCTAACTTTTTACTACATACAGTAATGTCCAGTGACACACTATGGTTAAATATCCTTCCCATCATTGTATTATATGACTGGTATGTATAAGACTGTGAAAATGTTCTCTCATTTTCCGCATTCTACTGAAAATGAGACTGTGAAAACATTCAACTAAGCAAAGCCAGGTGGAGAATAAAAGCAAAACCATTTCCTTTCTCTCTGAATCCAACATTACCTCTGCTCAAGCTGCTGCCATGGGGCTGCAGTCCCCAGGTGGCCCTGTCCAGCTGCAGGTACGGCCACTTCACTGCTGCAAGGCAATGCTGCAGGGGTGATTTTACAGTCTCAGCAGTTCCACAAATCAGGCTTGAAGGAGCCTCCTTGATAAACTGTTGTGACTAAAATGTAATTAAACTGACTCTTCAGCACAGCATTTCATACCTCTCACCATATTTAAATACCTGTAATACCCTCTAGGGAACACTATTGTATAGTGAGTACATACATAAAACATGACACAAGGCATTAATGATGCTCAGTGTGTTCCTTCCTCCTCAGGTGCCAAAGCTGCACCAGCTCCAGTTCCAGATAACCAATGGCATGGATTGTAATGTGTTCAACTAAATACTTAAAAACCCAACAGGAAAGAGTTAATTACATGAAGACTTTATTTTCAACAAATTAGATACACTTGCTAAAAAGAGGTGGATTGCAGCACATAAACTATTTTATAAATTTGTTTTTAAAGACTTATTGCAATGAAGAAAACATACTTTTTAGGGTTTTCAATATTCTGTAGTATTACAGTAAGGCACTCTACATTGCATTTGGAAATCAGAGCTCTCCCCTTGTCTAGGAATCAACGAAGTGACTTCTGATTACAGTATTCTGTACAGAATATTCTGCCCATGAAATTATTCCAACTTCCATAGCTAGAACCAGGATATATGTTAACTGAATGGTAGTGAAATTTCAAAATGAAAATAGTTGTTTCACCTTTAGTTTGTCAGTGACATTTATATCAGCCTCATTTACAGACTTTTCATTATATAAAACTATATAATGGAAACTATAAAACTATATAACATTATATAAAACTTTATAACAGATATAACAGAAACCCAAGCTGTGACTGCAAACCAGAATGTGTCCACTCTCCTATTGCTCCTGGCTCTGAAGAGCTAAGAAAATAAAGTGTGGGAAATGGGATAAAATATGACACCAAGGTAACAGGCTATGATCCAAATGTTGCTAGAAGTCAGCAGGAGTCTGCTGATTTCAAATGTTTTGAGATTTGTTTCTGTAAAAATGCGGCCCATTCATATTGTCCAGAAGTAACAGAAATTACTAAATTTATTGATTTTGAAATACCTTCTCAAGTTAAAGGGTTATGCAGACACCAGTTTCTCTGTAATAAGAAAGTATTATCCAGGAGCAAAGTGAAAATTCTCAGAACTGTACTTTTCAATGACACATTACCATATTAGCCCTGCTCTTCTCCCATATTCCTCATAGGTCTCATTTTCAAAAAGAAAAACATGTCAACAGCTTCCTTGTTATTTAGGACGATAACAAACTGAGAGCTGTTCTGGGACACTGCAGTCAGAAATCTCTAGTTCTGCTTGGGGAAACTTTATGAAACTGTTTATATTTATCTAATATGGAAAAACATCTTTTGACACAGCCTACTTTTGCTCAGCAAGCATATCCAGCAGCTCCTTCTCTATGCCATGGCTGCCCAGTTCAGTTAAGCTGTAGTATCTGTGCACCACCTGCTCCTCTGTCACAACCACCACTCGAAGCCCGTGTGTATCCTGTCCCAGCTGACATCCTATAGCTGATGACACCACCATTTCCAGGCCTTTGTAGGACCCTCCAGCATTCCTATGGTAATGTCCAGAAAATACAGCTCTAATGCCTGTTTAAAAAAAAACAAAACCAAACACAGATTATGTAGTTAGTTAGGACCTTACAGGTGTCACATTTACCTTCATTCTTTAATGGCTCTTCAAGCATAAAATTGAAACTAAACCATTTACCCTAACTTGCATTTTAAACAAATAATTAGTAAAGAGCAGTAAATAATTCTAATAGTAATAATTAATCAAATTTATTGTGCTCCACCAGCTGTGTTTAGGGTTACTGGACTCAGAGTTCTTTATGCCCACTGCAAGGTGTGTTTGCTGTCTCCCCACTCCTTTGGTTAGAAAGAAGGGACAGTCCAGAGGTAGCTGATTAAAATTAGTTACCTGCCTAGAGAATGATGGTACTGAAACACAGGTTGAAAGGCAAAGAGAGTAGAGCTGTATTTGTCAATTGGCATGAAGAAAATTTACTAAGGAGAGCTTAAACTGTACACCGAAGGCAAGTGACCTTAAAAAAATAAAAAGGGCAAGACAAACAAATAAAAAAATGTACATGAGAAGGTAAGTTGTAATCATTTCACAAGACATTGAGGGTATCACAGATGGAACAGAGCCAGGTACATCAAAGAAATCTAATAAAGCAGAAGAGGTTGTGAGTTTTAAAGAGGGAAAGAAAGAGGACCAGCCAGGAAAGGAAAGGTTCACACCTGCAAGAGTCAGGCTTGGAATGACATCAATTAACATTTATCTGGTATGGGGAAAAACAAGGCAGGTTGACTCTGATTCCCTCTCTATTTTTAATGACTTAAGGCTGTTTTGTTTCATTTTCTTAAAAAAAATAGATTACTTATATTTTGGACTTTATTGGAGAAAAAATACAGAATTTTTACAGAAATTTTGATACTATTTGAAATCAAATGAATTGTGTCATCCTCACCTCCAAACCAGTAATTTCTACTTTTTGTTTCTGCTGTCTTGCAAACATAAACAAACAAATGGGTAGAAGCTGTGTTTGTTACTCTGAATGGCCTTTTTGGTTGTCCTTACAAGTCAAATTCATGCTGGCAAATAGATTATTGTCCCCTTCCCCCATATTTTACAAATTTTAATAAAATGCTCCTATTACTACAAAATGATGACATCTTCTTGAGTCTGAGTGAAAAAACCAGTAATTTTGTTGTTTAGTACTTCTCTTTCCTGTCAAAGTTTGCAAAGCCCCTCACAAGAGAGTTGGGAATGCAGCTTCCTCCCCAGGAGAGAACGTTCTGCCCTAGACAAAGCTTTTCATTCCCAGTTTATTCCAGCCTCTTTTGCCATTTAGCCTCTCCATGCTCTGCCCATAGGTACAGCTGAGCACCACAGTGAACAGCATTCAGAGTTTGGTAAAAAAATATTCATCAGTTTTCTTGCTAATTTAAGGTAGTGCATGTTTTATTTTGAATGAAAAATTTAGTATATATAGCTAATTTTACAAACAGGATTTGGAATTGTGTTTTGGCATGCTTAGTCTAAGGTCCTTGGACCTTTGGTCCAGACTCTTACAGCTTCCCGAAGCTGCATCTAATGCTACTTTATACTGTTGTGAAAGAGAAAAATTACTAGACCAGACAGCTAAAAATACTGCAAATTTTGTCAGCACTACCACCTTAAATTACATTTAAAAAACAAAGAGCCAGCAACAACTGATTTTGCCTTCAGACAGCAGAATTTTTGGAAGATAGCAGAGGCAGTTCAAAGCCAGAGAGCTGTAATGAGGAACATGCTATAACTTCACATGGAAACCCTCATTTCTCTAGCCAGAAAAAACCTTCCACACTTTCTCCTGCAGTAGACTTAGACCTCTTTCACAGAGAAAAGGGAAATAGGTGAAACCATCTTAAGACAGCTGGCTAACATCAATCCTTTGCTCTTGTGGGAGTGAGCCATCTGAAGACTGATACAAAATATATAAACTTGGCTCAAAGTATAGTTAAAAATTAAGAAGCTTCGAAAGCAAAATATAAATTATTCTGCTGTGTGTCTGGTAAGAGCTACATGGGCTTTCATATTTCAGATCCAAGCCCTTCTCAAACAGCAAATGAGTCAAGGTAGGAAACAGAGAATGAAGCCACCTTGTCACTGAGCAGTGGTACATGGGCCTTGTCAGCTCCAGCTTGTCTGTTCCCTGTTTCAGTGTATCAGGGCTGATTACCCTGCTGCTGCAACCACTCCTCTGGCTGCAGCATGAGGTACACTTGTGAGTAAGGCAGCAGGACAACTTTGGGAGCTTGCTGTGACTCAGCTGTACAAACCCAGCAAAACTGATGAAGTGTTTTTACATCTTGGGAGAAACCCAGTTAGAGTCCCTCAAAAGGCAATGCTGGAATATAAAAGTCAGTGATACTGCTACTGTAACAAGGTAACAAAGCCTTTTCAGTACATTCAGTATTCTGCAGGTAAGCAGAACTACTTTAGTCTATGAAAAAATTAAGAACAAGTAAGAATCATAAACCCATAGTGAGGTGCAAACCCATGTGACACACTTTTAGTAACAGAAGTAAGTACTTTAGAAAGGAATTAAGTTCTCCCTTTTTACTGGAAGCATCTGTGTCCTAAGGTAGCATCTTCCCACCATCCAGAGAATTTAACATTTGGGTTTAAAAGAGGAAAAGAAGCCAAGACTTTGTGTCATCATATATGCAAACCAATCTCTAAGTGTGGTTAGAAGGACAGAGGATACAAAAGCCATAAAGGAACTGTAGTTACGCTAACGAAAAAAAAATTCCACTTGTCTGATAATTTAAGGAAAGATTTTGAGAAACCCATCCTAGACAGAGACAGACACCAGTAAAACATTTTGCCAAGACTTCAGTTTTCAGATACCCTGCAGTGCTAGTATTAACTCTTCTTATTGCTGGGTTACAGTATGTTACACCTTGAACACGGAAACAAACAGGTCACTGCTGTGTATTGACAGGGGGCTCACTGATGGTGTTTTTCTGCAAGAGCACATTTGTGTTCACTCAACTGTACTGCACCCACTTTGTGGCTTAGCACAAGGAGGAAAGCTGAACCACTCACTGCAATAATACTAAGATGACAAGCAGGCAATTTACTTTGCTCTTGCTTTTGATCTTTAACATAAAAAGAATCTTAGAGATGTATGCACTCAATTTATTAATGTCAGGTGTTTTTCTGAAGTAATAATGTCAAGTTGCTAGCAACAGACACCCCCACCCCCTTGTTTTTCCCCCTAACTCTGTGAGGAAAGAACAGTATCCTGGCAGACCTCATTTTTATAGCCCACTTTAATGCATCCCCAGGTCAGTTAAAGGCATCCAGCTATACATGAAAACATACAGCCCCTTCCCACTACAACAGAAGAAAAAAAAGTGATTTGTTTTTAATCACTGGTTTCTTAAACAGCAGCTGGAAAAAGCATTAATATAAAAGGTATACGAAATACTGAAAAACTACTGTGTAAATAAATGTCCAAAGGACAGCACCTTCACAAGCATTCATTATTTAATTTTTAATGAAATACACAGTTATTTGAATTCAAACGTGACTGGAGGTTTCACAGTATCCATTTACTAAAAAAAAGGTGGATCCATTACTGCAAGACCCTATTCATACCTAACGGATTATTCATTAAAGAAAAAAGGGATTAAAATCAGAATAAAGTAAAAGACTGTGCAGACAGTTACCTTAAAACAAAAGCAAAACAATCCACACATCCTGTCTCTGTGATCATCATCATCATCTAATGTCAGACTGCATAACAACACAACACAGATTACAGAGTATCTGCTAAGGAGGAAAGGTCTGACCTGCCAAATTCATTTTTGATCAGAACAGGGCAGGCTCCACCCAGTGCTGGGTACCAGGTCTTGTTCTGTCTGTGTTAAAACTGTACTCGGACCATGAAAACGCCTAAACCCACTGAGCTTCATGCCTGCTACCAAACATGAGTTTTATGAATCAGTCAACATGCAAAAAAAGTCAGTGCCTTTGTAAAAAAAGGTTTAGATACAGGAATTGCTTTTGATTTTAGTAAACAAAAGCTGTTCTCCTGCCATGCAATTTACCGTCATTTTCTGATCAAGAACAAAATGTCCTTTTTAGTTCTGATCTGAAAAAGCTGAATCTGAAAGACAAAAAGGTTTTCCTTTTCCAAAGATCTGATCATAACTCTTTTTCCCTTTAGAACAATGCATCCCTACTAAAGAATGAAATACCTATTTTGGTACAAGATCTTTGAGCCCAGAGCAGCCTACTTAGCAAAAATAATTCATGATGTAACAACCAACCCAAACAAGCATTGTTCAGGAGTCATGTGATGAGATGCAATACTTGCATATGTTGATAAGCCTTAGACTTTTCATCAGGTCAACCATGAAAGAAGTTAATAAACACTTTGGTTTGATGCTAATTCACACACTGCATTATGGCTCTTGGGGCTGTAAGGCCACACAGTGGCTATGGCAAGGCAAGAGGGGAGTACTGGGGAGGGGAATTACCAGCTCAAGCATTTCAGCATGCTGCCTCTGATGCTACCTGCTTCCTAAGCAGAATCTTTAAAGCACAACTCAATTTTAAGAAAATTTCAAACAAAGTTCACATTTTAATTTGGATACCTTTTTCCAAGTCAGAAACAGTATGAACACTTGACTCACAGTTTCTACTGTGGACATTTTTCAACAGGAAATTCAAAAGCACCTCTGAAGACTTTCCTCCCTGCTCTCATTTCCAGTGTCTGCTTTCTAAAGTCAGCTCACCAAATAAGTAGTGGAGCTTCAGCAAGTTCTTGTTGATTTGCATCTTCCTCACTTTAACAGCTTTGGGAATTTGGACAATTTTTACCAGCATTTCCCATCTTCTCTTTTTCTGCTGGTTCTCTCTCCAAGCTTTGTGACCCACACCAGCACATTGTATTAAAGGTGCTTTTCTTACAGAAAGGGTGTAATGGGTACTGTTCAACTTCCTCACTGGCCTAACAGGGAAAGGTATCTACACAAGTGTCTGAGACCTGCTCTGGATGCTGCACAGAAAAGGCTGATACAGAAAGGGACCAGGAGGCTCCAGGGATCCAAGCAAGCTCAGAAGCAGCTGCCTATGTACAACCATCACATCCTCACTGGCTGCAGCAGCTCTGATTTTAAAGAGATTATTCTCTGTAACTGTGGCCATCTTACAACACTTCTGAGCTCCCAAGCAACCCAAAGCAGAGAAATGTTCTGAAAGAAACCAAGTCCTAAATTAAATATTCACCACATTTTTCAACCCTGGAGATACTAAAGAGAATGAGAAGAAAACTTTAGCTATCCCAGTGTTGTTAGCACACTGTTGACTTTATTTCTGACAAGAATCAGGTGAGAAAATACTTCATTACACAAAAAGAAACTACAACTGAGTATCGTGCAGGAGGCAGTTTGTCAGCAGGAAAAGGTGAGGAATTTTACAGAATTTTAAAAGTGTAGCATATTCCTTCTACAAATTACCATTTATGACTCAGAAAAACCCTGCTGTGGCACCAGGGGAAAGGGTCAGCATGGTTTTGATGCAATTGCACTGTAAGAGAACAAAGGCATTTGGCTGTGTCTCATGGATGATTCCCCTGGCGGTGACAACATCCCTGCCTTACCTTATTGTGCAGCTGCAGTCCCGTAATCCCCAGACTCCTCTCCCTTACTTGGGACTCTACTGCTTTCTTCTGTAGTGTAGAAAAATGTAAGGACATGGAAGACTGGGCATGTTCTCAACTCCATTTGAGCAGGAAAGAAAGGGGACCCTGGCCTGCCTTCACTGTGTGGCCCAACAAACAGCCATATGTTTTCTATTCGGTGTTTTGACCAGCCTTTCTATTTCAGGAGTAGTTAAATCATGGTAATGTCTCCATTTAAACATGAAATGCTAGACAAATCACCTTTTTGCTTTATTAAACAAACAGGTATATTCTGTAACCATGCAACAGTAAGATTTTGTGAAATAGGTAACACCACTTTTCTTAACTTCTTGAAAAATTTACGGTTTTCTAGTTTAATTCAAGAAATACAGACTGAGCCCCAGTCTCTAGGGAAACTGAGTTGCAATGGCACAGACGGCATGGAAAATAATGCACCCATGTTTACCCTGAAATCTAAAAAATAACAAAGAAACATGCACCTGGAAAACAATTTTTCTCGCACAATCAGATAATATTGGGTTGTAATTCACATTTGAACTGGTTTAAATTCCAGGGGTGTCTGACTCCAATGTCTGCAATTACACTCACTTCTATGGCTTGATTCCAAAACCCCCTGAGTTCAGAAGAAGCTGTTTTCCAACTCTAGTTCCAAATGTACAAACCCCATTTTTGAGGCAGGCTTGCTGTGTCCAAAATGTGACTGGCCTTAGCTGGAAATCAAACCGCTCAACCCAGCTCTATGGACAGAGTAAAAATATAGGAAAAAAATTACCAATATAAAAATAAACCAAAGAAAAGCGAGCAGATTTTCCAAATTGGGAGGAGAATGCCTGGAATAATCAGCATAGGCAATCAGTGGCATGCTTTATTTAGACTGAGCCTTCAATTAAATAAATGCTTTTCTCAGCAAAAGCAAATGAGACCGTAAAAGAAGGAGAAGGCTAAATTAGTGCAATATGAATGACATAATAAATATGTAATGGGTACAGTACAGACCTTGCCTCTCTTCCCATGCTCTCTGTAGAGAATTTTGGTGAAAAAAAAAAAAGTGGTTCTGACTGAACAATGAAATTTATCACATGGTACAGATTATCACCTTTTAAGTGCTGATTAATGAAATGCAGACATGATTCAATGTTCACTGCATTTCTTATACAGATTGATGGCTCTCCACCCAGACTGCAGGTGAAGTTCGAAGCAAACTGAAGAAGGCATTTCTTCACAGAGCTGTGAAACATGAAACTCCTGCAGACCATTGTGAAAGCTGGCAGTTTTTACAAATCAACTGAACGAATCTAGGGAGGAACCACTAAACTGCATTATGTTGATAACATTAGTATGAGACAGTAAGTCCTTGAAAGAAAAATTGTTGGAGGTGGCAAGAGGCCTGGAAAGAAATACCATTATGCACTTTTCTATCCTGTGCCCTTCACAAGAGTTTGGGGAGTAGGAGCAGCAGGAGACTGGGCTACTGGGACCCTCATTCTAGTCCTATTACTCTGCTTTTCTGTTAGCTGTCCAAGTTTAATGATAAAAGTAGATTTTAAATATAATTATGTTTATCCAAAATTCCCTGATTCACCAGACAAACCTCTTGCTCGGTCAAGGACTGAAGAAAGAGGACAGACTGAAAAAAGCTGATCCTAGACACATTTGTCCTCAAAAGTTAAGAGAGCTAGAGCTAGAGAGGAGCAGCAGTAGAGCCAAAGTGGAAGCAAACAGGTGGAGAAGCAGTTCTGTAAAGACATGAAATTGTATTGGAGGATCTGAATGTTATCAACACTCTTGTACCCTTTCACAGTTTTCAAAGGCAGGAGAACCAAATATCCAGGCGTGTACACCCCCACACAGGTAAGAGCACACATTTTGTAAAAGGCAGTGTTTCTGGCAAATACAACCATTTAAGTCATATGGATACATTGATCTTGAACATTTTCCCTGGAGTATCAGGCACAAACTGGCTTTTCTTTCTTCCTTTCACTTGCAGAGCACAGCTCTCTCTGAAGTGCTGAACAATGTGGTTGGTTCAAGAGCAGTCCCTGTTCTCACAACAATCCTGCACTCCAAAATTATGTTCTTTCAGCTTCCCTACAAGAGCCACATTAACCATAAGCATTTTTTGCTGCACCTTTTTTCTCCCCCTGGGCACGTGGTGTACCTCATCTTTTCAAGACTCCAGTGCTACACAACAAATGATAATATTTAGAAGTCTTTGAAAACAAAATCTCTTCAGTGGAATGGAATTGATTTTATCTCATTGCAATTTCAGAGTGCTCGCATTGCCTCATCTGCCAAGCAGGTGTTACAGCAGCAAACAAAGATGTGAAAGCACCAGTCACAGCACTGTTAGCAGAACTGCTCAGTGCTCAGGCAGTTCTCAGACCCTGTAATCCAAAAAAATCCCCAATAACTTCCCACCAAGAGAGCTCCAGTAGAAGGAAACAGTCCCACTGGTAAGTATTGGGGCTCAACACCCTCCCTTTCATAAGCTCTTTGGTCAGCCCTCAGTTACATACAGAATTATTCTGTGTAGCCCTTTTGAAGCTCTCTGTTATCCTTCCTCCTCAGAAGAGCTGTATGAATAAAATAGAACTGAGTAATTAGAATTTACTTTGCACAGCTCTATAAGCATGTCAATAAAAATATCCCATGCACTCCTGTTTCCAAACATTATCCTGCAAACGTGCAGGAAACCTCTGCCTTAAATTTGCTTTGTACACTAAAGAATCAGGAGTTTGATGCAGCTGGTGGTCAGTGGGTCTGTAAGTGGCAGACAAGATATTATTTTGCACAGTATATTTATGTCAAAGCTTCTTTCTATAGGACAATACCAAATAGAGCTATACAAAAAATGATTTTAGTGTCACTTGGGTTTCCTCTATAATCAGAGGAGAAACAACAGGCACAGCCAGAGGGTGATTCCAGATCACCTAATTAGAGCACTGGTCTAAATAAGCCTTTAGAGGTGATGTCTCTAGAAGGTCACCCTGTCTTTGAGGTTCATTTTTGTGAATGTCTCTTGTGACCTTTCAGTGGAATTTACTTCCTGGTTTTGTTACTTTTTTCCATTTGAAAGTGATGCTTTCTCAGAGAGCTGACACAAACCCCAAACAGTCCTGGATTGCTGTATGCTCTAAGGATCAAGAAGAAGCTTTAGCCCAGTGGATAAAACTGATTTCAAAAATTTATCCAAGAAGAAATATTACTTAATGTCCTTACAGACTATACGTATTTTGTACTTGCTGCTGAATTTCTGAAAAAAAAATTTTAAAAGTTCTATATATAAGTGTATTTCCATGCAAGACTTACACTACCATACCTGGGGAACTGCTCTTACATAGAATGGATCAAGTGTGGTCACTCTACCTGTGCCATAAGTAAACAATTGCAACCTTGAAAGAGGTTGATCTAAATCACTGAAGTTGAGAGTATTTAAATTATCTTAAATACTGACACATAAGCGCTGAGATTACTCACTCAATGCATGGGCTTTGCCAAAATCAAGGTCTCAATGGCAGGAAGATGAAAATATTACTCCCCTGTCAACTCTGATTACACAACAAAGAAAATAATGAAACATAGCATATGTTGTCTGGTAGATTTTAGATACAACAGCTTTCAACACTCCATGCTTTAATTTTGTGCTCAAATATATCTCAGCTGTGGATGTTCTGAAAGCTTCTTCTTCCTTTAACACTACTCTGCTGTCACAACATTTCTAAGAGGAGAATGTAGATATCACACTCTTTTAATGAGTAAAGGTGTTAGAAGTTACAGCACCTCCAGTCACAAATATAATGAAAAAATACACAATTTAATGAAGTTAGGTTGTTATTTTTGCCCCATGTACATATTAAGTACTCTTAACCACATCTGAAAAATTGCTTTGAAGACACTTGGATGAATTTAAAACTTTTTAATTAAAAGAACCTGAAGACTGAAGGGAATTTCCTTCTGTATATTTCTATCTCTGGTCTAGTTATTTTCTCTAAGATGCAACATCTCTCAGCTACATAAACCACCCTTCATCCAACTCTGAAACAAGGTCTTTTTTCAACTCTGTTGGTGAAAAAACAGCTATTAATTGAGGTTTTATTCAACAGAGCTCTTAACCAAGTTCACACATTTGCTTAAACGCTGTAGCTCATTTGTGCCATGAAAAAACGTTTATTACTATGTTGTATTAAGTAATGTAAGTAATGCTCAGTGTGTCAGTGATGGTTCTCAGGACAAAAAGTCTTTAACAGATTGTTTATAGCTCACCAAAAATACCCATACTTTTCAGGTCACAGAAGAAAAATATTTAACATCCTAAGAAAATTTTACAGGAATGAGATATGTAAAAAAAGTAGGTCTTCTATTACATAAACTGCTTAATTTGAAAACTAATTTGCTGCTTATGTTTATCAAAGACACATGACTTGCAGACCAGATTTTTGGCTAGACCATTACTACTTCTTTATTTTCCCTACAATGCTATGAGGAAACCTATTTATATCAGCACTGTAAAATCCTTAAAAGCTGAATATGCATTTCATGCAGCAGAGTCGAGTGACTGCAGCAGATCTTACAGATGAGAACGGCAGGTCAGCTCTTTCACAGTTCTTGCACATAGGTTTTTTCTGTATTTAACTTCTGCACATAGAAGAGACAGAGCTTTGACAACTTAGACTAAACTTGCAGAAGTTATACCAATATACCTTCAGAAAGGTATCTCTGCTTAAATGCTAAACTCTGTTCTCAACTGATCTGGTTTTCACTGTGACCGAAATCACATTTTCAAGTACAATAGTTGTTATAATACATTTTAAAAAAAAAAGTCTAGCTGGATTTCTTAGACATGAAGCTTACAAGTATGGTTTAACTTTGCACAGTAGTAATACATATTTACAAGTGCCAGATTCTCAATTATAAATATTTATCATAAGGACATGATTTTATCTTTAATTAGCCCAACTGTTAAGGACACTTCTAATGTGAGAAATGTAATTCAGTACTTCATACCAGATGTAGCCTCTACAGCTAGTCTTTTATCTCTGCTTGTAATGAGCAGATACTTACACCAAAACCATTATGTAACATGGGAGTGATTACAAGAGAATAACTACAAAAGATCTGGGCTTTGGAATTAAAATAAGAATGTTCTGAAGTTGCTTACCTCACTTTAAAGCACCTGTGCAATATGACCATACTTTAAGTATCTGATTATTTCCTACACATATCCATATGAATTTCTTTGTTCTTGGAAAGACCTGAATTACTAGATTGTCCTTCCTTTCCATCCCTCTCTACCCAGCTGAGTTATGGCTCCGTGTTTGACACTTCTAGAAAAAGTATAAACACGTGAACTGGGATAATTACAGGTTTGATCCTGGGTTATAAACAACTGAAATATGATGCCCATCTAATGATGCCAAACACAGCAACCCCTAAACCATGCATGGTACTGACATAATGACACAACAAACCTTTGGCGTGGTTACAAACACTGAAACAGCAAGAGGTGGAAGGAAGGAAGGAAGGAAGGAAGGAAGGAAGGAAGGAAGGAAGGAAGGAAGGAAGGAAGGACTGCTGACAGGCTGCAGGAAGAAGAACAGTGGCAGCCTGGTGGTCTCCTAAAAAGGCAGACTGACTTTCTTTTTCCAGAATAAACAGTTATACCAAATTTATAAATTAAAAAAAAGCAAAGTAGGTTGGGATTTCATTAGCAATATTCTGTGTTTCAATCCTCCAAGAATGTATGAAGTGAACTGAGGGAAAACCAATTTCATCTCTAATGATGTGCTAAAATTCATCACTCTTTGGAAAAGCAGAGGTTCAGAAAGCAAGTGGTGTCCTTGCATCTCTGTGCTTCTACCCCACCATGTCAACAGCCTCTCTGCAACCCGCTGAGACCTCTGTGGTCTCACAAAGGCTGCTCTTCAACAGAATAATAAAATGGAAACAGAAGCACCCGTTACTAAGGAAACTCTGAGCCAACTTTTGATTCAGCTCATTTTTCTCAGCAGTCTGAGTTACTGAGCTGCCTGTTCTCTGTGTTCATTTCATTAGCGAAATGTTTGACTATTGGCTTGTGAATGTTACCTATTGACTCAGTGTATCGTAATGAGCATGCCAAAGACCAGTGTTTAAACAGACTCATTAAAGAACCAAACAACTTATTAGAGATGAGGGACACAAGGAGAAATGATGGAGGGAACAGAAAGGTGGCAGAGAAAGGAGTTTGGGAATTTCTTCCCTGGAGTTGTATTGCTCACATCCCATTCTGTTCCCTTCCCCCATCATTTGGAGCCTTCCCAACTTTTGGTTAAGCCTCTGGACACCCTTCTAAGAAACACGACAATATAACAACAATGTTATAATGATAATGTTTTGCATAATTTCTTTTAGCTCTTGATTCCCAGTATTGAGTGTTGTCAAATATTAGTAAACCAACTGGATGACAGAAAATCCTAGAACAGAACTGCTTTGGTTCCTACATTAATACCAATTTCCTGGGATATGCCCATGAACTAGGATGTGCTGCAGTCCATGGAACACAGGCAGTCACAGCTGCCCAGCTCTCCAAGAGCAACTCTTCCCACTATATTAACACTGACACAAAAATGAAAACAGACATGAGGTATTCTCAGTGTGTCTCCTTATGAGCAAAAAAACCCCACTTGTAAATCTTGAATCTGGAAATATATCAGTGCCCTGGAGAGCCCAGATAGCTGCGATTTTTGGCCCTACTGATTGGAAACAGTAGGAGATTGAGAGCTTGGAAATTAGGCTGAGTTGGATGAGGCCAGACTTAACAATTATATGGTAAATTACGAACATAAAAAAATTGCATTGTTCAGTAATCCAAATAATGTGCTCTCTTATAGATACAGAGAAAATGACATTTTGATGCAGCGATGGCAGGATGGCAGGAAATTTTGAGGGACTGGCACACTCCAGGAACATGAAGGCAATTACCAGAAAACAATGGGAACAGCATGGAGGAGTAGCTGTGTACTGTGTCTGTCTCCATGGCGCTCAAGTGGCACCACACCAAGCTGAGGGATTTGGTACAATTACTCATTTAGCACATGCTCCACCTGCCCTTCATCCCAGACCTGGCCCCTATTAGAAACGGATGTGCAAAGGACTGATTCTAGCAGAGCAAGACTTGTTTTAACACTGAATAAATCTGGGGTGCATTACAGTCTTGATTTAAAATTGGCTCAGTGTGGGAGAAAGCAACCTCCAAGGTAATTGTGAATTCTGTTTCCATGTTTTATGTAAAACATAAATTCTGTATTTTTCTCCTATGGCAATACCTGATTTTCCACTCTGTAGGCAGGAAAAACTCAGGTTGTCTTGTATCTGTCAGTACTTGCAAAATGGAACCCTTGCTATTTATGTTAAGGAACTTTTCATGTTTAGCTTTTTACTTTTCACTCAAAGTTTTAGATTTTGTTTGGTAGTTTTCACAGGTGACTAGATTCAGTTGATAATTTTGATCTACGGGAAACAATGAGGCTTATAAACTGTATTCAAAATTCCTTGAAAACAGTAACATTTAAGTTAAATGTATTTTGTCTGGCAGCAGAGCCATTAACAATTTGAAACAAAAATTCAAGAGTAGGAAAGTTAGAGAAAATACCTGCTTTGTGAAACTTTTCCATTATCTCCTGACGAACCGATTTATCCAAGTTGAAATAATCGTGGTCTTCATCAGGTTTGCTCAGAAACAGAGGGATGTGCTGAAATACAATTATATGCTTGCATTTCTGGTTTGCAGCAACAGCCAGCTGCTCATCGAGCCAGGCATCCTGGGCTTGCCTTAACTCAGGGCACTTGGAAGAATCAAAGTATAGCTGAGAATTCAGCACAAGAAAGAAAACACCTCCAACCCAAAAGCTGAAGTAATCATCTCCCCAGTTCTTGCAATAATCATCTATTGTTTCTCTTGTTGGAGTATTGCCAATATCATGATTCCCACTGACGAATACCAGTGGTATGTCCTGGTCAGTGTTTTTCAGAACATCCTTTAAATCTTGCTCTTGGTTTTTTTTCCATCGGCTTCCTAAAGGAGAAAAAAAACACAAAACATTTGTGTTTATACTTTCTTTTCCCACCTTCAGTGTTAGCTTTTGTTTATGGTGCATAGTAAGAAGATATTCTGTATTCAATGGGATCATGAAAACATCTTCACTTTATCCCTGTACATCCACCCAGCCCGGTCCCTTCCTTACCAAGGCCTCAGCTATTTTCAGTAGCTGGCCTGAAGGCAGGCCCTGGACAGGACCCAGCAGAGAGCACAACAGTGGGTGATGCCATGGTCACTGCTGTGCACCAAGAGCTTCAGCTGATTCTTTTCATCTATAGACTGATGATGTGGTGAAAAAATGCAGCAGCCTTGGATGGTGTAACAGCACAAGGGTAAAAACCAGGTCAACTTCTGGCTTATATTTTATGGCTGTGCAACAAAGTTAAGGGTTGTTGGGTTTGAGGATTTTTTTTTCATTACAAGAACTATTTTAACAGCAAAAATTTAATCTGTCTTGTGGTGTCTCTTTTAATAATAAGTATGCCAATAATTTCAAAAAAAGGTAATTGTGTACTTTGCTCATTTTCTCATATTTTATATGAATATGCATATCCATACAGGTACTCTTCAGATGTCAGGAATTTGTCTCTGCCTAGGAAGATTTATCTTATTGACAGATTGATTTACAATCACTGAAAAAAAATTAGAAAGGAAGTTTTAAAAGGGAAGTCATTTTCTTCTAATGATGACAGAGGTTTTCCTAGGCTTTCTAAAGACTAATCTTTGACTAGAGGCCATCGACATGATTATTATTAATGAACTAAATGAACATGTATGAATTGTTTTTGTCCTGCAATACATAACACAGATCTAGCATGGGCCCATTTCACAAATAGTAACTCCATTTTTTAAGCAAGAAGCTGTAACAGGATTTTTACAAGAACTCTGAATTCATGTTTCTAACATACACTTGCACACAGGTCTATGCCAATCAATCATCATGTCCTTTCAAATTGTGTTCTACTTTCCTAACTACACACATACCTTATACACAGAAATGCATAAAGGGGTTCCTGTATTGCAACTGTGAAATAAAAGGGGTTTTTACCATTTCTTCAAAATACTTATGATTAATATGTTGACAAACACTGACCCTAACAAGTATTTTGTTTTACATACCCTACAGATACAGGCTTTAGTACCACCTTATTGCTGTTACTAGAATTCTACAGCTCTAGAAAAACACTGAGAAAAAAACCATATTAGGTCTAAATTACGACTAAGTGTACAAATACTGATATGAGGTGCATTAAGTCAAAATCCACAACTCTCTTGGGTTTAACTGCTGCAGAGGGTAGAAAGTTATTGTAGGAAAATCTTTGAGTAACCTGACAAATACTGGACATACGTTACCCAGGGGAGTTTAAAAAGTAGTGGAGAGCAGATTACCTTTCGGGGTATATTAATGGTCAATTTGGCTGTTCTTCTTGCTAAACCCAGAAAAAAACAGGGCAAATAACATCTATATTATTCGGAGAAGTTGAATTTTAAAAAATAAAACCAGAAGTTCAAATAAACTTGGCACACTGCTGTCCATGGGGTAAGGAACCTGTCTGAGAGCGCTGCTCTTCCTGCCACTCCCCATTTTCCTATGCAAGGAGTTGGAAATTTCAAGCTCTAAATACGAAAGTGTATGGGGGAGGAGGGTGGGGAAATGCGAGGGGGGAAGGCTCTGTTCAGATCTATGTAAACACATTACACCATGTTAAACTCCATGCTATCACTTTGGGAAATTTAGCTAACAGTTGCAGAGTATAAAGACATTTATGCAAAAGTTACAGAAATAATTTGCAGAATTATGTATACCTCTTCCCAGCGGTGAAATCCAAGCTCTAGGGACTAACACTTAGATTAGATTTGTCGACAGCAGGGCACTGATTCCCTCATTTAATGAAATATTATTTCTATAGCAACAGAGAAACATATTCAGTGTTTATTGCAGAAAACAGATTGCTCAAAATGGAAAACAAGGTCTCTGCCCAAGAGCCTAGGAAATCACACTAAGGAGAGACTGGTTTAGAACAACTGCATCTTGGCTTGACCTTTTCTTGGTAGATGGTCAAAATAACTTCAAAAGAAGAGAATCCCTTGGAGATAAAGGTGGGAAAAAGTGGAGGAATATCTCAGGACCCCTTGGTGTAGTGCTGGAGAGGCAGGGCTCGGATGTACCACTGACCCTGAGCTGCACACAGTATGTGCCACAAGGAGCCCTCCTGAGGCACCTCCCCCTCACTTTACATCTGAGGTAAGTAACAGGTAAAGAAGATAAAGACAGTGGTAAAGAAGGAAGCCACTTGAAAAATAGAGTGGTCACTGCCACAGCATAAAAAAATATCCTTTTAATCTCTCTCAGGCAGTGAGCTGTAATATTTAATTATTCCAATTATTATGAAGAACATTTCTATTTGATGACATATATTTGGCTTAGAGGGAGCTTTGTTGTAGGTGAATAGGGAAATAATACAGGGCCAAAAGGCAGTGCAAAAAAACCTATTTGTGAAGTGCCAGGGTAGGTGCAACTGAAATAAATTTCTGTGATGTTTATCCTGGTATCATGTGCAGTGACATTTTTAAATCCCGGGCCACAATTTTCTGTCTTTATGTTAGGTTGTGTAAATAAAGTCTTGCCTTGAGGTAAATGGCTTCACAAATTAATAGCCCATAAAGGGCAGCTTGGCTTTTATGAAGAACATGAAAGTGAGAACTGTTGCTGGTGCAGTTGTGTGCAGTTTTCCACAGCTTCCCAGTCTATCATTTTTGAAAGCTGAGCGATGTGAACAGGAGCATGAAGGTGCAATGTCACCATGCCTGTTGCATGGCAGCTTTCTGTTGTGTATCACTGCTTGCCTCAACACCTCCAGCGTTGTCCTGCACTGCTTAAAGGAACCAAGACAACCAGCCTTCTTCACACACTGAAACAGAAGATTTCAAGACAGTACTTTTACAGCATTTTTGCTGAAGCTGGCTTCAGTCAGCAGAATTCACAGATTATTCTGCCAAAGAAATAATCCTTTAGCTACTAATCCTTAGTTACAGTTTCCTTTGGTATTCCACCGAAGGGTGCACCTCTCTAAGAACGGGCTGGGTTTAGTCTTTGTAAGGCACCAGCTATGAAAAAGAACTTAAAGCACGGTTTCCCCCCAAACTGTATCTCTGCAATGCTGATGGCAATTTTTGTGTAACACAATCCTTCCCATACAGTAACCTCCACCAACACTGTAACTTTTCCTCAAGAGTATTCCAAATGAAAAATTATCAATAAATTAACAACAGCACCAGTTTTTCTACTGATATGAATCAGGACGGGGAAAGTGGGAGGTTGTGATGGCATTATGAGGTGGTACCCCCAGGCAATCCTGGGTTGGTGTTAGGAGAAGTCTAAGTACTCCCCCGAAGGCAGGAGAAGCCTTTAGCCCAGACATCTTCAGCCAATTTAGCAAAATGCAAAAATGCGGCACAATCATTTCCTGGATTTCTCATTACTTGGTCTCAGTATTTTAATGTATCTTAAGTGTCCCAAACTTAGAGGAGCTGCAAACACACTGCTTTTTAATGGAAAGCACAAATTTTCAGTTTCAAGAAGAAAAAAAGAAAAATTAGATTTTATGCCAGCAACACTCTTGAAAGGCCCCAATATGACAACTGCAATCTGTTTAACATTTAACCCAAGAGACTGACTATCAAAGAACAAGTAAGAGCTAGATTGCAGACAAAAATACTATACAAAATATCAAATACAAATAGTACCTACATTTGATAAAAGCAAAATAGAAAATGTCAAAACACCACCGATGAAAACAAGATTTAGAAAAACACTGGGCCCATTCCTTCTGCAATTTATGATATCAGGAGAAGTACTCTGACATCAAAAGACAACTAATTGTTGTTGAAAACAATCACATGACTGTTAAAAACCAACAACAGACAGATTTGTGTATTTTCCTGGGCCTTACAGAGCATCACAATTGCTTAAATCAAAGAGTCTAATTATTTTGAGTACTTCCTGTTCTTGAGACATTTGTCCTGATTTGTGTGTTTTCATGACCGTCTGCAGTTGCCCTACTCCTTCTGCATGCCATTTAGCAGACCTCCCCTAGCACTATTCCCTAAATTTCTAGGGAAGAGGGGGTCCAAGGCTATACTCAAACATGCTCTTTTTTTTAGCTGCACTGGAGGAAATGTAACTGCTACCCCCATCTCTGTAGGAAAGCAGCCTCCTCCTGTCAAACCAGGTCTGCCTTTCATCTCTGCTGTTGTCTTGGATAGCTGGCTGTTGGCTCCAGATTAACAGGGCTGCAAGCAAGATCCTACATTGTCCCTGTCCGCTGACCCCTCCCCAGGGGCAGCCCCACTGGTGCCCCTGTCACTTGGAAGACACCACAGGTCCAAACCCAGTGGTATCATCAACACCACACTGCACCTTCCAGGCTCCTTCTGCAATTGCATCTGATTGCTATGCACTAACATAAACATAAATCTGAGCTCTAATCTTGCCATACCTCGAAATACCAACCCACAGCATCCCTTCAGAGCACTGATGCAGAAGGAGCTCCCCCACCCCAGCGCTCTGACACTGTTCCTCACTGTGCTGCCCCTCTTCTTTCCTGCCCTTCCCCATCTCATCTGGGCGACTCCTCCTGACTGCCTGGGCCAAACTCTGCCCTCTACTCACCTGTTTACAATTGATCATCCCATAATAGTAGTGATTCTCTTACGGACCACGAGCAGAATGACACACTACAGTCTCCACATTCTTTTTGTCCTAGGATGCTAAAACATGTAATAATAGACAGGGCACTGCATAGAAAGGAAAGACCTCTCTGGCCACCGAGTTCAGTCTCACTGGTGCTCTTCACCGTTTCTTGTTTTAAACACTTCCCCTCTGGTGTCTGCTGTAATGAACTAATGCAACACACTGCGTCATTCCAAATTATTACATGCAAGAATAAGCTGATTCATTTTAATAAACCCATTATGGTCATGTTCTGAAATAGGTTTTTTGTTTTAGTCTGTGCTGTAATAGCTAAAATGTCTCCTCTCTCTTCTTTAGACATATATATTTCTAATCTTCAAATAGCCTGGAGACAATTTTATGATGAACAAAAAATTATGCAGTTAAAAATAATGTAAATATGACTATATTCACTCCTAAACAAACTGACTGACTACTCAGTCTAACTTACAAAGAACCTCATTTCATTAGTTCCACTGAAAAGCATAATCTGGGATACTCATTTGTCTACAGCTGTAAGCGACTTTTTCAGTACATTCGAAACAAGTAATAATCTGTTCTGAGACTCAAAAAGTGATCACACGAAAATTTCCCTGCATGAAAACACAAATTAAATTTATAATATAACTTTGGGCATTAAAACAAGAAGAAATTTTGACTCTAGTTTAAGCTAATAATGAAAAATTATTACATTAAAGCAATGACAAAACCCCAAACTGAACAAGAAAGCCTATTAGGGGATCAACTGCTCCTGGTTTCAGTGCACGACATTAAATATAATGACTGCAAATGCTGACATTTTCCTGAGTGCCAGCTACACAGGTGCCCACTTAAAAACCTAATTCATGGCATTTACTGCTCCATGTTCTGCTGTGAAAATAAGTATTATCCTTCACTTAAGCTCAACTCTGCTCTTATCCTTACTCATCTCCCAGCAACACAGAGCTGTCACAGCAAGCACAGGCCATCACTGCCTTTGGGTCTGTGCTTCTGATGAAATCATCACAAACAGGAAAAAAACCCTCAATGCTACAGTACAAAACCAAACTTGATTAAAAAAACTTCATACAAAGAACTAATACTTGTACTAGATTTTTAGTACTGGTTCGAGTACTTGTACCATAAAATATAAGATCTGAGAAAATTGTGTAACTAATTACATCTCCAAGATTTTAATATCTAGAGATATTGATCTACCAATCATATTTCTGAGTTCAAGTATAGACTAGACTGGAGAATGTGGTCTAAAACAGAAATAAATATATAATTGCTGAAGATGAAACATTTGCTTCTGACAGCCCAGTGGTTTCTCTGCAATATGAGCCTGTCGGGCGTGCATGGAGATCTCTGATGCTTCCCTACTCTGGGCCGATTAGAGCAAATTTAATTTCACAGTAAGCTGTTTGAGGCTTTGAATGCTCCATTAGGTTTTACTAGAATCAGATAATTACTACAAAATGTTTATTTATGCAACCACAGTGACATTTCTTTAAACAGTTATTATTAGATGTTTAACATATAATGTGCTACTTACTCAAATTCTTAGATATTATTAATTAACATTGGCGTAAGAGTTTGGAGAAGAAAATAGCCAAGAATCATTTTGGTTTGGATTCCATCCTACCAGGCATATGAGATTTAGGTTACAATAGCAGAAGAAATGGATGCAGTGAGTTTATTTAAATTAAGATACTTTATTGTCAGGAAATTAGGTCACACCTAAGCACTGCCCTATTGATCAGGCAGTGACATATTAATAGACATGTTATCTTGCATTCAAACAAATAAAACTTTTACCTATACCCTGATTCAGTATAAACATTTTAAAGCCTCTGCTTCTGCCTTGCACCTAAAAAGTCGATCTGTGTCTTTTCTACTTCATGCTCTATTACAAATCTCCACTGACAAAGATTCAGGAATTTGGATTTAGCTGACAATTTTGCTGAAACTGCAAGTGACACTGGAATACAGCTGCCTCCTCCCCAGCTGTGCCACGATGCTGGGAGTTAAAAAAACACACAAACTTGCTTTTGTTAGTCAAACAAGCAGCCAGTTCAAATGGCAAAAAAAGCAAATATAGTAAAGGTGAAATGCTTACAGCCATTTTTAAAGCTGGAACCATATTTAAAGACACAATTTTTTAGCCTGCTCATATGCCTGTTATACGGACAAATCAAACAGCAGCATTCATGATCTTGCCTTCTAGATGTGAAAGGGAATTTTTTGAGAATTAATATATTTTTAGTTAAAATTAAAACTTTACAAAATATCTCCTTATATACATGCCTCCCTTAAGGACTAGGAGAGCAGCCTAATTTTATCTGGCCAATTTTTTTTTAAATTAATGATCCTTTGTTTTAGCAAAATTGGTTATTTAATGGTAGTTTAAAAGCAATATTAAAAGCAGTTCACAGATTTATTTCCTTTATGGAATGTCTTACCAGATCACTGTATATAGCATTAAGAACTTGAATTGGACCTGACATTTCTCTGTAATTTATTCAGTTCACAAATGTATAAATGGCAGCTTGTGCATTTGCATGCAGATTTCAGCATTACATTCCTATCCCATCCAGTGTGGAAAATCCACCAGCAGCAGATCTCCAGCTCCCAACACCTCAGTCCCTGCAGTGTGACCACGCCAGTCCCGCGTGACGCAATAAAGCACGAGTGCAGCACCCGCCTCGCCAAGGACAGTGCTCAGCTGGCTGCAAAGCAGCTGAAAATGACAACTCTGTACAGCAAAGGGCTGGGGAATATTTCCTAACAAGGAAGAACACACATGGGCAAATGACTGTGGACTTTTATCAAGTGCAATAAAACTGGACATTTTCTCAACGTTCCTTTCTAGTGGATCCCAGACCATAAGACAGGTAGGACTTCTTGGGAGGTACCAACTTCAGCTCTTCCACAAACCAAGTATTCACTGACCTTTCTTGACCAGCCCAAGATGATTTTTTAAGTAAGAGAATTCAGAACATTCACAAACAGATTTTAAACAATAATGCTTTGACTAGGAACATTTCTACGGTGTGTGCTTTCCCCAGTTTAGAAAATTAAGCAAATTAAAGATTTTTTTTTAGAGTTACCCTGTAAGGTGTTTGCAATTATACACTGCAGCCTGTGCCTTAAGATTTAGTGTCTATAAAAACTACACTTTTGGAGAGAGTCACGTTAAGGCACTCCATATTTAACAGAAACAAGAGACAAATATTTTGGACCATGGCAGTTGGACATCAAATTTGGGCATGGGTAAGAAGCTCAAGATAATCCAGTTAGTGATTCTCCCAGGAGAGAGGGTGGCTTCAAATGCTACAGTGATTATAAACAGAAATGAAGCCATACCACTGTCTGGTCACCAGAACCATCAGCTCTGATGTTCCTCAGCTCTGCAGCTTGTCTATTCTGAACGTAAACAACTTCACTCTCCTCTGCGGACATGTCACAGCTCATAAGGGGGACTAATTGTTTAAGAGCCAGTATGCCCATCTCATCGTGTATTCTGATCATCAAATTGTCAAGCAGGAGTCAAATGGAGAAGTACTGATTTGAAAACCTGTCACTTAATTGCTGTCTAAATATGAACTCAGAATCCCAACATTTGGCACCTGCTTTTAAAAAGCTTGCTGTGCATCACTGCCTGTTTTATTATATGAAGAAACACTGCATGGGAGACAGGATAGGGTATATAATTTTGAGGAGACGTGCAGCCAGCAGTTTTGCTTTTCACATAAAGAACATACTGTTGCCCAAAATTGTAATTAGCTGAACTGAGCTGATGTGCCTTATTGAGGCTTTATGGAGGAGTTAAGAGCGTTAGCGGAACGTGCGAATTCGCGGGGGCAAACGCAAACCAGTGATGCACACACACACAGAGATACACACAGAGACACACAGAGCACAGCATGCAGGCATGGGGAGCTGGCTGGCACCAGAGAATGTCCCAGAAGAGCTGGAGCCCCTGGAAGCAGCAGTGGGACAGCCTTACATCCCAGCTGTAGGCAGGGGCCCTCAGTGCTTGAAGCAGAGAAAGAAGGGAGAGAGAAAAAGGAAGGACACTGGGGCAGAGAGAGCACTTGCATCTACTGCAGTCTCACAGTGATTCTGTCAGTGACAATTCTTTCCCAATTCATGACTATGCTTTTTACAGGATGCCAGATGTCGAAGGTAAGTCTGCACCTTTCACCACCCCAAGTTGCTGCAGCTCTGGGGCCTTGCCTGGCTGCTTTTTCCCCCCATTACACAAAGTAATCTTTTGGCAGCTCTCAAGGCTGCAGTGCCTCAATGACCACGAACACACCAGCAATGAGCTGTGTATAGCTTGGGCACCTCTGTTTTCAGCTGTTCTATTGTCAGAGCCTTTTCTGTCACCTCCTGTTTAAACTATTCACAGTAACAACACATGCCTGGGCTCACAGCCTGAAACACACATTAGACAGCACAGTAAAAACATGAAAATATGTAACAGACACAATCCTGGAAGATCTTACAATCCAAGTATGGCCCAACAAAGAGAGTGAGAGACACAGACAGCAAGCACAGCAAGGAGCAGTAAGAAAACATTATTAAATATGACTGCAGCTCTGTAAAGCTGATTGAAACAATCAGATGTTTTAGCCTGTTCCATTTAGAAAAGATACATTTATAAAAGCAAAAATGCTGAAACGTTATAAATAATGATTTGAAAACCCTTGATTAAACAATTTAAAAATATAAAACAAAGGTAGAAAAAAATAGAAAAATGTCACTACTTGGGCTTAATTGACAGGAAAGGCTAATGTGAAATTAGAGAGCACTGCATGACCTGGGTAGCAAATGTGTATATTAGAGATTATTACACCTCCACATTAACTAAAGGAATTAGTACAAGTGTTCACAGTGTATTTCAAGTACCATAATAGTCAATTCCAGTGATTTTGATTTCTTGTAATTAACATATACACACAAATGAATTTAAAACTGCAAGCATAAACATTACTTGCTCACTGATCCATTAGCACACTGCTAACAGATCAAGCTTAATCAAGTTCTATCAGGTTTTTTGTGATTATACACATTATTAGACAATTCTCATTTCATTTAGTCTCTAAACAGTTACATTTTATTACAGTCAGAGCTACGTAAATTTGCAAGAGACTTGCAGTCTTATTTGTTCTTTTACTGTGTAGCCAGAACAATTAATGAAAAATAATTAAACACCTGGTCTAAATACATCACATAAATAACTTTCCTGGCTAGAACTATCAAGTTACTGACAGCAGTAGTGTCATTAAAAAAATGCAGTTAAACAATTTCCCTGAAGGAATTCGGCCACTTAAAAATAGCTGCTGGATTCTCAGCTTCACAGTCAGTGTTTCTTAGTGGCTTCAGCAGGGTGACCTTGGCTGCCAACAGCTGAATTCTCTGCTGCTGTAACAAAAGGTGTTGAAATGCTGACGCTGTTTCCTGGAAACCAATCTACACTTCAGGTATGGGATGGAGAAGGAAGCACAATGTTCATGTTAAACTGGAACAGGAAGGGCAGGCAAGAAAGAAGCTGGGGGAGTTTGCCCCATGTTTAGAGGGCATTATTCTATGGAACAGACACCAGCCTCATTGAACCTGAGTTAGGATCAGGGAAGAGCTCAGCCACTAAAGGTGGGATTTTGCTACAGACCTCGCAAAGAGGGCAAAAGAATGGATTAACTCTCCAGTGAGCAACTTGAAAAGGTCTCCAGATTGCCCTGGCTCTCATGGGACACTAACCTCCCTGACACCTGCTGACAGCAATCCAGGAGATCTGGAACCCAGGAAGCAGTCTGCAACAACCCCTTAACACAGACAGGCCAACCAGGGCCTGCTCTCCTGGTCCTACTACTCACAAACACAGGAGCGCTGGGGGACGTGTTAATCCTGGCAGCCTTGGCTGTAGCAGCCTCCAACGTGGAGTTCAAGATCCCAAGGGGAGCAGGAAAGGCAGAGAGCACATCTGGGGCCTCAGGACAGCAGACTGGCTTATTCAGGGATCAGCCACACGATCCTGTGTGAGGCTGCTCTGAAAGGCAAGAGTTTGAGTGGATTGACAAGTCTTCAAAGACAAGCTCCTCATAACACAAGAATGGTCCTTCTGGATACTCAGGGAAGGCAGAGGGAGAGAGAAAAATGCAGGCTATAAGGAGAATGATCTGGCTAAATGAGGAACTCATGCCTGAGAACCAATGAAAAAAGGACATAAAAGGGAGCTGGAACCAAAGACATACTTGAAAGGAAGAGTACTGAAAAAGTACCTGGGTATGCAGGGCTGCTGTCAGGAAAAGCACTCTGAAGGCTGAAACTAGCAGAGGGCAGCAAAAGCTTCTACTGCTACTTTAGCAACAAAATAACAAAGAAAATACAGCCCACTGCTGCGTGAGGCAGTGACAAGTGACAGGTACTCAGAGCTTCCTCTGCCTCCCAGCACTGAAATGTTCTCCCAGAGCTAAAGGAGCAGAGGAAACACCGGTGACAGAGTGAGAATCTCCTGGAAAGTTTCAAGCCAAGCCATCCCATGGGACTGATGGGATGAATCCAAGAGTACTGAGAGCGCTGGCTGATGTCACTGTGAGGCATTGCTCTATAATCATCCAAGGGCTGTGGAGCTGGGATGTTGCAGTCTGGATGAGTGGAGAACAAGATGGATGAGGAACTGGCTGTTGGACTGGAACTGGACTGTTTGGCTCGGCGTGTATTAGTAATGGAACAATATGGGAAGCTTTCATAAAACAAAGCAGAAAGTTCCAACTTGAGATGAGAAAAATAACACTTTTAGAAATAGATTTCCCGAGTTTCAGAAAAATGCAGTGAAATAAAGACATTATCTCATCAACAATATTTTACAGATTACCATTTTTGTCATCCTATATTATATTATACTTAATGCACAAATTATATACTAAATGCCTTCAGAAGGAAGTCCTTCATTGCCATGGTGTAGCCAAGTGCAAGCATCTAGCTCACAGAAATTATATTCAGTGACATAGTTGCACTATAAGGTATTGCTTAAAATTCCTGATGTGATTGTACCACAATATTAGTGTTACCAAGAATAGATATCCTATTCTTGATTATGTAATCAAGAAAAACTTCTGGAAATAATATTCAGAGTACAAACTACTTTTAATCAGCAGCTAAATACCAAGATATGATTACTTCGTTGCTCTAATGACATCGGTAATGGATTCCAAGTGCTGTGCCTGATTGCTTCCCAGCTGATCAGGATTCTGTTCATCACTTCTAGCTGCTGGAATTCTAAGATTTCTTGGAGTTCCTCTGCAAATGGCTTCAACACTGGTTAAGCTAAATGGCTACAGCACATGCTTTAAAACAGCCCATCAAAAACTTCACCCTCCATGATAAAATGTTTTAAGAGAAGAGAGGAAGATCTGTGTTGTCCACTGACTTTTTACTGACAGGCACAGATTAAAAAGCTGTATAATTTCCCTGTCCTTCTAGGCAACTAGCCCAAGACTGTTAAGCCACAGGTATCTGCACCACAGAGCAATTTGCTGTTTGCTCTGTCATCCGTTTAGACAGAAAGAAAAAGGGCTGTAAAATTGTACTTTTATGTACAACTTAATGGTTAAATTGTACTTGTATGTTTATCAACACATGGCAGAGCAAGCCATTTGTATAAACACAAAGGCAATAATGAAGTAAGTAATTGTTCCAGCTGAATATTCTACAATTCCTTTTAATAGTGCATTTCCTGAACCACTTTATATAACTACATGATAACACAGGCTTGAAAACTATTAACATAATTTCAATCAACAAGAAATTATTAGAGACGTTAAAATATGGTGGCTCAAGTGAGGTAATCATAGAATCATTTAGCCTGGAAAAGACCCTTAAGTTTACTGAGTAATGAACTGCTCTTTCTTTCAATTTCTTGGAAATTGCACAAGGCAGCTTCAAATATTTATACAAGGCACAGCACATCCATCACGCAATGCAGGTGATCTCACCAGTACAATCCACTCTGTTTCTTTCACATGTCTGTTAGCAAAATGAATAATGCTAATGTTTTGCAAAGCCCTGACAGGTTTGTATTTAAAACATTACCAAGTCTGAGACATACACTGGGAAAAGGGACAATAATGACTACAGAGAACCATTGCTAGAAAAAAACCCAACCAAATACAAAAAGTGCCACACACAAGACTTATTTATTGTATCCAGCCATTCAGTGCCCAATGGAAGTCAGAAGATTTGCTGGCTCTTTAGTCCACACTTTAACTGCCAACAGAGAACCCTTAGAATAACATTGTTTCAAGTAAAAAGAGACAAAACTGCTCAGAACTTTGCACTGTTTTATGTGTATTTGAGAAATATCAAGGTAAAATGAAACTAACTTAGCTTCCTGGATTATTTAGATTTTTTGAGTGAAAGAGCCTTTTCAATAGGATGTATAACACCCATTATTTGTCCTGAATTTTCTTCCTCTTACAAGGGATACTGAAACCAGACTTATTGGAACATCTAAACAAATTAAAAGTCCTAATCAAAATATTTATTAAAACTCTGCTATAGGAAGGACAGACGATTCCAAAATAATGGAAGTACATAAGCCAATAAAACTGCATCATGGCACACTCTATGATCAAGCTACTGAGGTGTTACACAGTAGATTCAAACAAGCTTAAATCTGTTGGTTTTTACACTTTCCCACTCTTTCGGTAAAACTGTGTTCTGATCAAAAGAAAGCCTATAAAAACTGTCAATCAATTTGACAGCTAAAGTCTTAAAATTAACATTGTGGGACACTGAAGGAATTAGGGAAAGGTCTCCAATGTGCTCAGAGCCCTGCTGTGTGAGCAAGGGCGGGGAAGCAGCTCCTCAGGTGCAGGTGGAGTGTGAAGCAGAGTGGAACACAAGGCACAGGATATTTGCAGGCTCCCTGGGTGGATTGTGGTGCTGGCAGTGACAGAGCCAGGGCTAACAAATGTGAGACACTGTGCTCAGATCTGCTTTCCAGACCACTTGTCAGCAGGTAACACCACTTATTTCACTTCCAAGAAAAGTACTTATCTTTCTGGTAACTCACCTTTCTGGATGGTTTGTTGCTCTTCCTCTCAGTGTACACAGAAACACACTGAGCTCAGAGTCCCACAGCCACAGGACAGAATTGCTAAAGCTTGAACTCGCTGACCTTTAGCATTTTAAAAACTTAAATATTTGAATTTATTAAGCACTAGAAAGCTAGAGAATTTTCTGAGCTGTACTCACTTTAGGTACTCAAAAAGCCATATCTATTTTTTGCTATTTTCTTGGCATTATTTTTCCCCAATGGCTAGAGCCCCTCTTTGTCATCTCAAAGCAGTTTGCTTACGAAAAAGACTTTTATTTCAAAGAAAATTTCTTACTGAAAAGAAAGCAATTAACTAATGAAAGTACAGCCTTAAGATGAATGCTGCAGGAAGTCAGATGAAGAAATCAGAATAGTATCTCAAGAATCATCTACACATCACACTTTTTTCCCCCCAAAACAGGAACTAATACTAATGACACTTATGAAAGACTAGTTTGAAGTAAAGTCAAGTAAATTAGCCTTACTGCCAATCTGAAATATAAAAAAAAAGGAGTTACTACCTCAATTTGGCACTTTTAATTGCTTTACCTGGCATTCCATGGACAAGATCTCCACACAGCACAAAGAACTTGGGTTTAGGGTTTAGTTTGTTAACGGCCTGCACTGCTTGCTCTGCTAATTTAATTTCCTCTCCCCATTCATCATCTCCATTATTAGTGTCTCCATGTGTCCAAGCTTTCATCAGTCCAAACTGAGGATCTGCTCCTTGGATGAAGTAGAAGGGCCCCTTCCATTGGTACTCAGCATCTAAGAAGAAAAAAGAGGAAAAAAAACCCAGTGGAGACACTGAAAAGAGAATGAAAGCTTCCACACATCATTAAATGGATTGTTCTGCACCTCAGTAGGTTGACGCTGCGTTAGTGCAAGTACAGAATTCTGTACTCATTCATACAGGACAAATATAAAGGCAGAAGCACAGAATTTTCCTCTAATGTGTAGTTGTAATAAATGAAAGTATATTAATCTAATTATCCTACATAGTAATTACAGACTGCTTAGAGGAAAAGTATGTGAAGAACTCAGCAAATAGTGCTGGAAATTACAAGACTACAACACAGCACAAATGTGTAACATTAGATTTCAGCTGATCCTTTTAAGACTCCAATTATTGCTTCTTTAATTAACAAGTTAAAACATACACAAGTTTCACATTTTATGGTTCCAATAGACTTTTTCTTAAAATATTAAGGAGTTATATGCTTTTTGTTCTTATTGTTTTAGAGAAAAGTTGGATGTAGCACATTCTTTGGAGTTAGAACTGAAGCCACTCAACAGGACCAAGGTCAGCAAACATGAAACCCTGCAACATCAGAATTAGCAGCAACAATGAAAATCCAAATTTACTGCTGCCACAATCACTCCCAAGACCTATGGCAAAAAGGTGAGAACTCAGAAACAAACTTCCATTGGTAGAGTCAGTGTAGGCAGAGAGTGAGACAGAAACTGTGCTGCTACCATTTTTCATATACTTCTTTCTCCAATATTGTAATACCAAGTACAACAAACAAAGGGTGATATATGTAAGACTACAAGCCCATTTGGAAGAAAAAAATCTCAACACCGGGCAAATAAAATAACAGTTGGCTACAAATTTAAAACAAAAATGGGTAGCCTGTTTCCTAGACTTATGTCTCAAGCTGGAATTGAAGTACAAACATGAGTATGCTGTGGTTGCTCCAGCTGTCTATACGCATTCATTTGCAACCTGAATATTTCAGTTTTCACAGCTGTATTTGGCTTAATACTGTTACTGTCATTGGAGGTTTTTTAAACAGCATTTAAACTGTTAAAAACTCACTGACTACATCCATCTATAGTTGAATCGAAAAATAAAAGATATCGCAAATTATTTAAAATTAAAATATAATCCACAAATATACTCTCATATCATGTCAGTCTAATCTGAAATTCATTTTGAGGCAAAACTGGTCTTCCAGTAACAGCAGAGAAGTAGCATGTCCAACACATGGAGGTACTTTTGGTTTCCTTCCACAAGCTCCAGAACTGGAGCTTCACACTTCACAAGAAGGGGAGTGTGTTTCTTTCAAGGAAGGTTAGAAAACAGAGCTCAGAATTCATCTCTTGCACCATGGATATGGATAGACTGGAGTGAGGGATAAGGAATGTAGGCAACTCCCAGAAGCTGCTTGTAATTGTCATCTGTTGCTATGGCATCAGATCATTTTGCCAATGAAAGCTTCTGCACTTTAGTTAAACTAACATTTCATTTCTAAACAAAATTATTTATATACCAGCACTGACTTATTCTAAATAATAATCACGTATTTTATAGATAGAAACTTCTAGCCACTCGTTGGCTTTTAATTCTGAAAAAAAATTTACTCTTCCAGTTACACAACTGTTCAGAGAAGTGAAATGATCCATCTATCCATGAGTTTGCAGTAGAAGCCTTATGGAAGCAGCTGAATGCCACAAAGTAATTTAGGTTTTTCTTTTATGACTTCCATGAAAAAATACAACTGCCATAAAAGCAGCTTATATGATGAAGCAAAGGCACTGTTTGTGCAGAGAAATCAACTTACAGTTTTTATAAGTGGAAAGCTATGGGAACAATATCAATCAAGGAAGCTTGCATCAGAAACCCTTTATGACCTCTACAAAACAAAACTGAAAAAAGGGAAATTCTGAAACAGGAACTTGGTTTGGAAGAGTGGTACAATTTATTCATTAAATGGGGAAAAAAGATCAAATCTTTGAACAATATGGCAGGACTTCTAACAATTTATTCATTAAATGGGGAAAAAAGATCAAATCTTTGAACAATATGGCAGGACTTCTAACAATTTATTCATTAAATGGGGAAAAAAGATCAAATCTTTGAACAATATGGCAGGACTTCTAACACNGAAACAGGAACTTGGTTTGGAAGAGTGGTACAATTTATTCATTAAATGGGGAAAAAAGATCAAATCTTTGAACAATATGGCAGGACTTCTAACAATTTATTCATTAAATGGGGAAAAAAGATCAAATCTTTGAACAATATGGCAGGACTTCTAACACCAGTCCCTTTTCCAGCAACTTGATAGACAGCACTGATAAATCAATGCTGAGCAAAATATACTTGTTTTGTATTGTTTAATCTGAAGCTAGTATTTTTACCATAGTAACTTAAGTAAAATATATTTACATTTATTTATTTTTATAGAAACTACTTTAAAAAAAGAGCTAGCAGTTGTTTTTAAAGACTGTGTTTCAAGTATGGACAGACTGTGTTACCCTTCCAGAGCCCCAGGAATGGTGTGTGGTGGCAGCTGGAGCACCTGGAGCAGTCCTGGCTGGGTGGCACAGGCAGCAGGGCTGGACCAGGTCCCAGGGAACAGGGAGCTTTATATAATACTTGAACACACACAGGTCTGGCAAGCAGACAATGCACTGTCAGGGAGCAGGCAGAGCTGATGCAGAACAGGTGGGAAAGCCAGACTAGGGGTTATTCTAATATATGTTTCATGGATATTTTATTTTCCTGACTTATATTCATGCCAATACAGTCACTCTCTAGGTTTTAAGCACCTGCATGTTTCTAAGACTGTGCACAGATGCTCTGCTTTGAGTGGGTGAGTGATGGTCATGTGAGGCAGAGAGAGAGACTGATAAGATGAATTTCAAAAGAGAAGTTCAGTACACAGACAGAATCAAGAAATGGCAGAAGAAAGGAGAAACAGAAGATGCAGGGGTGGAGGTGGTGAAGAGTGGGGAGAAAAGGAAGGAGATAGGAGGTGAAAAAAGAAAGGAACTGAAAATGATGCAAAGGTATATGCTATATTCTCCTTTAGGAAAGAAAAAGATAAAATGAAGAAAGTGAAGCAGGGACATCAGAAGAGAGCCAGGAATCAGGGCTATATAAATAACATTTACTTAAAATGTTAGTTTCATTAACTGGTTTTAGTCAAATAATTCAGTCAAAAGCTTTTTCTGTGGTATTCAATAACTCATCAAATACTTACAAAAGTAACAGTAAGGTTGAATAAATATTTTTTACCTTTGTCTTGTTATTTGATCACTCCAATGAGAAACACTAAAAACAAATAACCTTAGTACTTAAACCAAATTCCATTAGCTTATTACTTATCAATTGGTACTCACTGATTTTGTTTTCCATGAAACAAAAGTATATGGGAACAAAATAATGTAAGGACACTGTTTAAACTTACAACTTAACTTTTTCTTTAAAATCAGGAATGTGCTTTAATTACTATAAAGTACTATAAATACAAAAACAGAGTATCATGATGAGAGTTGTATTAGTACAACACCACTGGTGCGAACTTGCACCTGGCGTCAATCTCAAGCCTGTTCTGAATTCAGCTCATCCAGGAGTTACTCTGAAGTGCCCTCACTGGTCTGTCTTCAGAGTTGTTTTTGCAAGTTTTTCCTCATCTGTGCAAGCCATAACACCAGCCCAGCTAAAGTTTCAAGTGTTGCTACTAGTGCAATTTCACTAATTCTGCTGAAAACTGCAGGACTAGGCCTGCACGAGTGCTCTTCCAACAAACCAATATGGTAAGAGGGCAGCAACATGGGAAAAGCATCTTCCACTACCACAGATGGATCCAGAAGTCTCCTGCCTTACAATTGAATGGTTTCTCAATGGACCCTGTTCAGATCATGATTCTATACCCTCCTTTTCTCCCTCACCAGCTGCTTGTTGGCAACCACAAAACAGGTACTGTGGCTGTGCAAATGAACCTTGTCTGCCCCATAAGCCAGGCACCACAAATCCTGGTCTGAACCCTTTCTTTGGTCTTTGCACTGGATCTCAAGAACAGCGCTCAGCAAAATCATTCTGCTCCCATGCTGGGGGTCTGGCAGAGGGGAACTGACAAACACCACTGGGCACAAGTGGTGGGAGAGCCAACAGCTGCTTTTGCAGCAATCCTCTAGTCATGATCCAGGTCCTAGATGCTACTTCATAAGGTTTCAATTAAATAACATGTACAATGGCTAGCATCTCTTCAAATATAGCAAATGACTTCTGTGGGAATAACAATAAAAGCATCCTTCTCACTAGGAGTTTCAATTTTCAAGCCTTTAGATGAGCTATGTAGTTGTATTAGACGAAGTGCATGCTAGGTAAAGCATTAGAAGATTAGGATTCAATTAATAATTTTTTCTGCCTTCTCCCATCACAAAATCAAATGAAGCTGAGAATGCCTGAAAACTGGCTCTTCATCCCTATAGACATTGAAGCTGTACACAACTTTCAGAATTTACCGTAACAAAAAGAAAACACAAATGCAGAACAAAGTTGACAGACTTCTCCAATAACTGATGTACATACGGTTTCCATTTCTGAAGGACAAACTATGTGTATGGAGCTGCTCTTACACACCAAGCAACAGAAAACCATTTCGAATCAGTTTTGGTTCCAGACCTCCTTAAAAGCACAGCTGATCTCCACAGAAGAAGTCCAACTTCAGAACATGTTGTTATGCCTCAGTTTCAATAGCTTCCTACTCTTTTTCTGTTCCCATACATGCCAAAGTGCAGACAGAGGATCAATGCAATGTATTTTTAGTAGCATTGGCTGAAAAATGGTGCCAGCTTCTAATTTTATCTAAGGATTAATTCTATGAAGGACCACAGTAGTCAGCAGCAATTCACCAGAGAAAACCTCAGCCATGTACTGTGATCACAGGCAAAAAGACACCTCAAGGATTTAGGTGGGATTTCAGCTGAATCTCCCAGCTTCTAAAGGACAATAGCTAATGTCTTGCTGTGCCTTTATTTGCCCCTTTTGCTTTTCCTAGTTTCTCCTCTCTTCTTTCCCCATCTCCAAGGACCACAAACACACATCTATTGAGATTGCTTACAAAAACCACTGGCCTCTGACAGGCACGTGGTAATGGTGGGATTTCCAGTATTTCCCTGGTGGGATTTTTTATAAGTACATTGATTGGGTTCAACACCATATTGGTGTTCTTCTTCCTCTACACTCTGCAGCATTTAATGGAACAAATTAGTTATGGAAAGTTACTCCTATCCATAGTCCCTCTTTAGACACTAGTGTGTCAGAGGAATTTGGACATGGACACATCTCCAGTGCCTGCTCAGTCCACCATGGGCAGTAACAAATACAAAAATGCCCTCATTGTCACATTGGGTTTGACAGGAGAACCCGTATCAGTTCTCTGCAAATCAGAGCACAGCAGAAATAGGAACATGGTTCCCTGCCCTGAGTTGTCTTTGCCTACAAAATGTGCCTGCGACTCTTTTTCTGAGTAAAAGTGAAAAGGAAGCACAACCTTGGTTTTCCAAAGAAGCTCTATGCAGGAAGGAAAATGGAATCTCTTAAGTGAAGTCAGTATGTATACATCATAGACAACACGAACAGCAGCAATTTGTTTTCATCACTCTTAGTCCTGAAAACCAATAAAGGAATTGCACTACGTTCTTAATAATTCCTTGTTATATATCAAAATATTATCAATAGATATAGCTTAGAAAACTCATCATTTCTGTATGTCTAAATATAAAAGATTTCAGTCTAAAGAAATGTGCATTTCTTTCAGCTGTTCTTCCCATGTGTATCCAAGAGTCTACCAAAGGTATGACTACTGAAGGTTCTGCTGAATTGACCAAGGCAACCTGTCATGAAAGGTGCAATTTTATGCACCAGGGGAAAAACCCCTTCAAAACAGGTATCAAAATACATTTTTCAGAGAGAAAACAAAACCTTTTAAAGAGTAATTATACTAGAAATTATGTACTACAGAAATACTGTCAGTAGAAACACTAAATGACAGAATATGGTTTCTCAAATAAATGAGACAGTGCTACTGTTTTCAAAAGACATACTTTTAAACTTCTTAGATAACTATCAAGGTAAGAAATGCCCCCTCAGACACAGTTTATTTGTACTCAGGGCTACAGAAGCTAAATTCTAGTCATGCCTTATGCCCACCCCCAAATTTAACATGTAAACTCATTACAAAAACTTTACAGCCCAGAACTGTAGGTGTGAAGGGGGGTGGCTTGCATAATGACAAGGTGAAGTCACAGAAAGTTTCTCAAAACCCACGTAAAAATTTCCCTAATTCATATGAGAGTTGGAGACAGTATTGGGAATGGAATATCCAAGTTGGGAAGCAGTTCTGATCAGTGCTCAAACACATTACTGTTGAAGAGCTCTAGAACAGTAATCATAATGTGCCAAGATCCAACACTCCTCTGAAAGCAAGAAATCAACCGTGGTTGTATTTAATTTCAAAAGAAGGCGAATTATATATAATTATGATGCTTTTAAAAAGTGCAAAAATCCTTGAAGGCAGCACGGAAACTATTCAAAGACACTATCCCAGAGGCTCAGACCATATGCACAGCATTTACTAAGAACTTCAGAAAGACCAAAAAGAATCCAGATTGCCTAAACTACCTAAGTAACAGCCACAAGGAGGCTAGTAAGAGCAGGACAGCATCCTTTGAGAAGCTAAAGCATCCAAATAAAAAGAACAGAAAAGATTTTATACACTGGACAGTTAGATATCAAAGTCCAAGAAGTCAAGATAAAAAAAAAAAGTGAAGAACTGGAAGCATCATAAATCTGACAACTAATAAAGCACTTTGTAGGGGAATTCGGAGCAGGTAGCCTGCCAGACACTCACTAGGGCTAGCAGATGTTCCAGACATGCAAGATGCATCCAAAAATAAAGGCTGAAAAGAAGAAAAACAAGGTACATTTTTGTATCTACAGGTATTGTGAGGGAACTCGTGAAGTTCTATTGTGAGAATTCTTCCTGACACACAGCACATCAGATCTGTCTCAAATCAAAATACCAGTAGATGATTCAACAAACAGACATAGCACTAAAAAACCACTCAGGTGCTTTAGAGCTGTGTGGTGGGATTCTATGGATGCAATTAGGTGGCATTCATAGAACTCCTCAAAAGTGAAAACCAGTGAACCTCTGGGGAGTTACCTCATCCTTAAAACTGCCCTTGCCCCAAAGGAACAGGGAGGTGGCCACTATTACACTGACATTTAAAGGGGTTTCCTGAGCCGACTGCAAAAGTAGCATCTGTACAGACAAGTGATGGAAACGCTAATCAGGACAGTAGCTCCTGTATTTACTGATCCTTCAGAAAGAGCAATCAACAGCTTTTACAGGGACAAGGGAAATCCACTTGATCCCATCTCCAAGAGGCATCGAACAGTTACTTGCCAAAGACTCTTAATGAAGCCAAGTTGTCTGGAAATGTGAAAGGAAGTCCTTGTATGCATAGAAAACTAGTAAGAAAAACAGAAATGGACAAGACACACAGACCCCACCTGGATCTGCATTGGGACCTATAATTCTTTGAGTTCAACAAACTCAAAATAATCTGTCACAGCAACTGAACAGTGAGGAAGTGGAATTTGCTACAATTAAGCCATTTGGCAGCATGAGAATCAGGCCTGGTTGTGAAGAACTGAGGAGAGACTTCCTATGCAGTGACTGTCCAAAAAAGGATGAACTTCATGCAAAAAAGTGCAGGATAGTGCACATGGGAAAAACACCACCAACTTCATATGAGTTTTAGCAAGTACTACCAAGAAGTCACCTCGACATTCAAAAATAGCAAAAAATCAGAGATTGGAAAAGAATAGAGAACAGAGCAAAATGAAAATATGAGAAGTAACTAAATGAACTTTGAGAGTATGTAAAAGATTGGTGAGGGAGGCATGACAGAAAAAAATCACACATGGAACTGAGATTGCGAGGATGCAATACTGGTTATTCGCCTGTTCCAGATAAAGGTTTTGGAACCATCAACTAAAACTAGCAAAAGACAAGTTCAAACAGACACTTCTCAACCAGTTAAACTGACAGGACTATCACTTATTTAGTTACTTGAAAAAAGTGTTCTACCACTTTCACAGAAATTCTTTGCACACCATGCTGCTGACATACTCGGGACCAAAAAAAATATATAATAAACCAAAACGAAATAACCCCCTGACTTCCAGAGAGAAGTGGTGAAGACAGCATTCACCCAAACATATGGTCCTGCTTTTTCACTAAAATACTAATAGAAGGAGCAGACAGCTGAAGCAAAATTTCACATGGGTAGAAAAGGGAGATAATTGATTTTAAAAAGTAAAGCCAAAGCATATAAAGGTCTCTTGCCAATAAGGTAGGGTATTTATACACTGTTTACTACTGTGCTTCATTGGTTATATGGATAATTTCAATCCCTCACATCGAGTTTCTCATTCACATGTCCCATATCAAGGGCAGATTAGAGCAGGTTACAGTAAGGTATAGCCTCCTCGTTAAGTAAAAGCAGACTGAACAAATTACCATTAGGGAAGAGGGTGTGGAAGAGGGACTTTGTAGAAAGGGTAGTAAGAAAAAAGGGAAATTTAGTTCTCAATAGTGGCTTTCAAATTTTAAAAGGAAACAGTGTGACAAGCCATAGCAGTGGCAGTAAATGCTTTATGTGGCTACATGTTTAACGGGTGTGAAACCTAAAGACTGAGGAAAGCAACAAAACACAGAGGACTGATGTTCATCTTACACTGCATGAACATTTGCCTCAGTTTTAACAGCCCTTGGTTCTCTTTTTTTCCCAGCCATTCAGTTATTAAAACATTGTGTTGAACTTTAGCCTCTTAAGAAAGGGCCAAGTAAATTATTTACAAAAAATATTGCACCTGAAGATGGTAGCTGGACTATGATAGCCTAACAAGTCCTGAAGAAGATTAAAAACAACCAATTGGTAAGAAAAGTCTTAATTAATATTTAAAGAATTCCAAACAAGGACACTTTAGGAGAAAGAAGCACACCTGGAAAACAGATTCCCAAATGCCATGTTTTTTCCCATGTTTAAGAAAATTTTCAAGAAGTACTTAGATAAAGCTTTTAGTCAGAAAATTTTACACTGCTGTTGAACACTCCTTTTGTCAAAATTTCACTATACAGTTGATGCAACTAGATGGCTTGTCTGCCATCTGTCCCCTCAGCAAATGCTAGGCATTCTGTTCCAAACCAACCAGACCATCTGCAATTAATAGGTTGCCAGAATGACTGTATACATATACTTCACATGCTCCGAGATGGTGATTTTTCTTTATTTGGCAACAAGCAAAGCCAAATATTTCCAGTGCAATCCAAGAAAAGACCACAGAATTGCTGGGACTGAATAGCCTTGCTGACCTCACCAAACCAATACAATCTGAAATTCATAAATACAGATAAATAAAAGACCTTCCATGCGCAGCCACAGGAAATGATTTCTTAACACAGAGCTAGCTGTGCCACTGAAAAACCTCAGCACACTGTAGAACCTCCATCCTTGGCAGAATTTTACAAGCAGGTGCATACACCGAGATGTTCAACGCGTTCAATGCGCTCCTCTGTGTCCAGCCACTGGCAAAAACCAGCAGTCACAGGCGGCTGCCACCTTCGGCTTGGCCTCGTTCCCTTACCCACCTGGCAGGTGTGGAAGCACGTCTGCCTTGGCTGGCTGCAGCCCGGGGTTCGCAGCGCTGCTTCCGCACAGCGGGGCAGGGCCAGGGGAGCACCTGCGCTGCTGACCCCCACCCTGAGCGAGGCAGGGCACGCCAGGGAAAGCGGCATCTTACCTACTTGTGAACCACCCTGCGGCTGCCTTTCGTTTGAGCACCATGAACAGTGACCCAGCGGTAACCTGTTAGGTCACCCCTGCAGGTACAAACACAGGACAGCACAGTGCTGGCGCCAATAGTTTCACAGGCTATGGAGACCAGGTTCAGCAGCACGGACAAGCATTTAAAAAGGAATCCAGTGTTGGACACTGCTGGCATCTTTATGGGAGTCCGAGCGTGAGGAGAAACTTGGGCGGCTCCAGGCGCGCCCCGGCACAGCGAGGGCAGCGGGGCGGCCACAGCCCCGCATCCGCCCGCGCTGCGGCCGCCCAGTGCCCCCAGTGCCCCCCGCTCCCCACCACGG